>CM026888.1:24574073-24647884 GCA_015227895.2 Colaptes auratus
CATCCTTCCTAAACTGAGGGCCCAGAACTGGACACAGTACTCAAGGTGTGGCCTCAACAGTGCAGTGTACAGGGGCAGTATGACCTTCCTGCTCCCGCTAGCCACACTGCTCCTGATGCAGGCCAGGATTGCCGTTGGCCCTCTTGGCTGTACTGACTTGTTTCTGTTAGTCTAAGCCATTATTTTTCTTCTTGCCTTATTCCTGGTGACAAGTGAGGAGACTGACCGCCTTCAAAATTCCTATCTTACTTGTGGCAAAATAAGTTGTGGGGTTTTTCTTGCACATAAATTTATATTGATTCACAGAGCATGGAGTGAGTGACAGTGAATATGTCAGATGGGTTTAAACATTTTTATACAGATAACTGAATGGGGGTTGGCTCAGCTAACACAGTTTCAGAGGCTGCAAAATAAGCCCTGCTTAGATTCTTGCTAATATGTATTAGAATGGTTACAAATATTTTCTAATCTCAGCAGGCCATTGTGCACCTCAGGGTTTTCCACCTCCACCAATACACTGCTTTCTTCTTAAGTACAAAAATAAAACGTGGGGCAATCAATGACTTCCCTAAAATCAGCACACGCTTTCATGGTTAAAGTTAATTGAAATAATTAACCTCTATGAAGATTGTTGGAGAATTCAAATACTGGTGAACTGTACAACGATTGCTCGCAAGCTCTCTCTATTCTTTAAAATGTCAAGGAGAAAACACTGAGTTGTTTCTATCTTTCTCTAAGATTAATTCAATATTAAGCAATGGGGAGGCATATATTAATTTTTGGAGAACTTCTGTATTGATAGATATTTGCAGTAAAGATGTAAAACTTCACCAGTACTGGGTACAGCATTACTGCTGCAACAAAGCTGCTGAGGGGTTAGGAGCACAAGCCCTACAAGGAGTGGCTGAGGAGCTGGGGTTGCTTAGCCTAGAGAAGAGGAGGCTCAGGGGAGACCTTATTGCCATCTACAACTACCTGGAAGGGAGGTTGCAGCCAGGTGGGGGTTAGTCTCTTTCCCAGGCAACCAGTGAAGAGAATGATGGACACAAGTCTCAAGCTGGGCCAGGGGAGGTTTAGGCTGGATGGTAGGAAGAAATCATCACAGAAAGAGAGATTGGCCATTGGAATGTGCTGCCCAGGGAGGTGGCAGAGTCACCATCCTGGAGGTGTTTAAGAAGAGACTGGATGGGGTGCTTGGTGCCATAGTTTATTTGACTCGTTGATCTCAAAGGTCCTTTTCCGAACCTGGTTTATTCTTTTCTATTCTGGCATACTTTTTTCTTCTGAGACCTGCACATCAGATCAACCAGTCCCATTTACCTGATACTAAGAGAATGAAAATATCCTGAAAACATATTACTGTAGTTTTAGGACTTGAAAGCCCAACTTTGCATGAGGATGTGTTTGAGATTTATTCCCCACGTTTCCTAAGTGCTCAGATACATTCATAAGAAACTTTCTAAGAAAGGTTTTACACAAACTTTATCTCAGCAGCTAGTGCAGTGCTGTAACACTGCAAGAGGGTAGGTTTACACTGGAAATAAAGCAAAAAAAAAAATTCACAGAAAGGGTAGTCAGACATGGGAACAGTCTGCCCTGGACAGTGGTTGAATCACCAACCCTGGATGTGTCCGAAGGTCGTTTAGGTATGGCACCTGGGGATATGGTTTAGGTGTGAACTTTGTAGAGTAGGGTTTATGGTTGGACTTGATGATCCCTAGAGTCTTTTCCAGCCTGAATGAATCTGTGATTCTGTGAACAAGGAAAATTCAGTGCTGAGGAGAAAAGAGTAGTGGGAAATGTCCTTTGTCCTGTTTTTGCAGAAAACCTTTGTAAGGTGGTACTTGTTCACAGACCAGTCTTCTAGGTCCTGTGATAATGCCAATAATAAAACATAATGAAATATAACTAGAATCAGAGCTAACCAGTGAAAGCCATTATTCATAAAGTGATCCCTGAGGAAAGGGCATATCTTGTGGGAATACAGTGAGCAGTCTGGAAGGGTCCCTGCTAGCAGATAATGACTATGAGATACGAAACAATGCTGAAAACCTGTCCTTGGGTTTAGCAGGCAGAAGTGAAACCACCCTCCTTTAATTCAGCAATAAGCACACATTAAGAAAGAGAGGGCTGCTAAAGTATGATCTGGCAAGAAATAATTTCTACAATGGCTAAATTACTTTCAAAGTAGAAGCAGCTTATATAAGGCCAGACAACATTGCATCCCCACCCAAAGGAGCTTTTATGTCAGGTTCTCCAACCTCAGTATGGTTTTGTGGAAGGAAGTTGATGTCATTCATCATTCATTATCTACCTCCCCTAAACATAAAATTTGTCCACAGAAGTCCAGATTTGGCACAGTTCCTTCTTTTGACAAAACACTTTATATGTCTTAGCAGAGTGATAGCTGGTAGCACACTCCAAAATCTTTTGCCAGCAGCAGGAACAAGTGAGGTCTCCAGTGGATTTATCTTACAATACAATAAACCAGGTTGAAAGAGACCTTCAAGATCATCGCGTCCAACCCATCAACCAATCCAACCCACCTAAACAACTACACCATGCAGCCAAGCAACCCAGCAAGTCTCCTCCTGAACACCTCCAATGAGGTGACTCCACCACCTCTACATCTTCTTTTCTCCCTCCTGCCTACCACTCTAACCAAAGCTATACTCCCTTCTCCATCTTTTGTTTATTCTGTCTAGTTGCTACAGCTTTCGCTGCAGTTTTTTTCCTCTAAAGAAGCTGTTCCAATACTGCAATTATTTGACAGAAACTCTCTTTTAAACTGCAGGGATAATGAATGGTGCTGATATTTTTGCTGTTGAAATATGATTTGCCTACTGACCACAGGTGTTTCAGCCATGTGGCTTCAATAGCACATGTCCATGCAGTGCTTATAAAGGAAAAAAGAAAAGAGCCCTCTCTTTAGACAAAAATACTTTGACAATAGTAAAGTTAGACCTTCATGTATTGTGATTCTGAAAACATCATGAATGTAAAAGAGGGGTGAAGAAACCAGCATTTCTGTCCTGAAATCCATCTACTTGGAGGGGGGGAGGAGGGGAAGGAACCGAAAATAACACAGGGTCCACAAAAACTCTTTAAAGAAAATACTTAAATTGGCAAGCAAGAATTTGCGCTGAGAAAACACGAGGTAAGGTAAAGAGAGAGAGAAGAAACAGCGTCTCAGTACATCACACCACTGCAGCCCCGAAGTTTGTAACACACAGAAAAGAAAACCAAGGTTTTTCAGAAGTGATTGAGAAAGAGTTACCACAGATGCTGTTAAAGAAGTGGAGTGATTACAATAAAAAAATCTTAAGTAAGCATGAATAAATTTGTACTAGGAAAAATGTGACGACAAGAAACACTCTGCCTCTGTATAGCAATCCATCACAAATCAATGTCTGTTCCAGCTTTGATCTCTACCAGACTCTGGTCACAAAAAAACCCCAAGCCTACCAACAACATTCCAAGATACTTTGAATATACTGACATCAGAGAGAAAATAACCTTTAAAAATCAGAATAAAGCACATCCAAAAGAAGAAAACAAGACTGACATATTAGGTTAAAATTCTCCAGAAACAGAGTAATAGAATGACTCAGAATTTCTGATCTTTTGGAGCTTTCCCTTATCTACTACCTCTGAAATACAAACAAACCAACCCATACCCAAAGGAATAGTGTACTGGAGGAATTTCACAGTAAGTAATGGTCTATTCCTTTTCAGAATCTCTTCAAAACTTGCTTATTTCAGTCAGATTTTTCTCCAACAACCATTGAAAAGGCATTCAAAAGGATTTCACTACTTCCACATTATTATAGTATTTTAGTGTCTGCATGTCCAAATACAACATTCTACTCCATTATTCTTTCCAGTCTCCACTGTAATCTGACATGCAACCCAGATTATATTGACTGGAAAACACATACATCCAGGATGACACAGACTGCTAAACTGAGTCCTTGCAATGTTTGGAGCACATGTGGCCTGGAATGAGGGACCAACCTCAATCCCAAACTCAAGTCCCTGAACTGCACTACCAGTAGACCACTGGGCCAGCTCTAGTAGCCTCTTAGCCTCAATTACCTAATTAGCCTTTTCTTCACTCTCCTCTTCTCCCTTTCCATCTGTTCATCTATTCCCACCACTCCCTGTTCTTCTGCAAGAATAATTTTTAAAATCTATGTTAACTTCATTTAGGTTAGTCTCAGGTGACTTTGCCTCTATGCAAGAATAATTTATAAGTCTCCTATGAGCCTCAACTTGAGGAAGTATTTCAGTAATAACTGAGTTCTGAAATCCATGTTTAAAATGTTGATGATTTCACATAGTTGAGATTGTTAATTCATGTCATTTTCATGTGGACTTTAACTAACCACCAAAGGAAGGAGAATGGGTATGAAATAGATTTTTATCAATTGTAGCTTGGTTGATACCAAGCCATCCATACCAAGATCTGAAACCCTCTGCAAGCCTTTGCCTTACCAATGTATATTATTCCTGATAAAGATCAGAGCATCTTTGATAGATGATGTATGAACAGGATTAAGACAAGAGAAACAGGAAATTGTCATCATGGATCAGATTTTGTTAGCTGGGCAAACTAACCCATAATATTATGCTATATCCTATCATCTGTCTCCACGCAATGAAGGCTGAGTTCAGTAATTCATTTTTAATGTCCCATTTCTTACGCCTTCTAGCACCTGGTTCACTTTTTCTACCATAACAGCATCTCAAATGGCTTCTGTTATGGAAGTGCCAACAGCAATGTTCAGGCTTTTTCTGTTCAGTAAGAGGATAAGATTTTTCTGTGGGTTCTTCCACATATTAACTTATCATTTATCAGAACTGAACCTTCTTTATCCATCTGAGTAGCTTGTTTAGATCACTCTGAAGTTTCTAACACTGTACTGTGGTCTTAAATTACTTAAGTAATTACATAATTTATAAATGTTACCACCTCATCTTTCTCCTCACTCCCTAGATCATTAATAAATATATTCAGCATATGATCTGATAGGTAACTTTAAGAAATGCAGCTGCTAGCCTTTTAGTGTGATGAAAACTGACCACTTAGCCCTCTGCGTTTTTGTTTCCTTGTCAGTTTTTGATCTACGATGATACTTACCCTGTCACCATATGTGACTACTTAGCCTTTTCAGCAGTGTCTTGTGACAGACTTTGTCACAAGCTTTTAAAAGTCTAAGTACATTATGTCTAGAAGCTTGCCTCATAAACCTGGCAGATGAAAACTAAAGGTGAAGAAACATTCCCAGGAATTCTCAAGGGAAAGCTGGACCTTAGCATCTGATGGAATCAGAGAGAGAGGCCAAAAAGACTAATGGGCAAGCCAGAAGAAATCTTATCCTTTGGCACATACTGCAATTACACTTTTGAAGGACAATTCTGTTACAAAGGGAGTTACTTCATCCTACATGGAAAAATGTAGAGAAGTCTAAATCATCTAATGGGAGTGGTGAGGGAGAGCACAACAGTCTGAAGAGCACACAGAGTCCTGGCTAGCAGAAGCACTAAGAGTGGCTAGCAGGGAAACATATGGTTGGAGAAGTGAAGAGCACTAACAAAAAGCATCAAATCAGGTTATCAAAGCCTTAGTTTGGCTTCATTACTTGCTTATCTCAAACGGTGAATAAAAGCAGGTGACAACAAGGTGAGGGCCTTGCTAGATGAAAATACTATTGTTACAATTCCACCTCAGGGATTGGCTATTGTTACTCTGAGCATCCAGCTTCTCAGCTTATCTTCAGTTAGTTAGTTGTTTATTTTACCACCTAATTCCTTCTTGTAAATGGGAAACTCTGAGCACCAGCAAACTCAGCACTGGTATCTGGGAGAGGGATGATATTCAGCACGTTTGTACTGACTTCTTAAAACCAAACCTGGCACTTGATGCTGTCAATCAAGACCAGGGGAGAAGAGTTATCTTATCTGTTCTCCTCTCCTTCCCACATGCTGTGACCAGGCATTGTCAGAGGCAGGGTGCTGGGCTTGAGGAACTTTTGGCTCAATCCAGTATGTCCATTCCTACTTCTTTTTTTTATAGACACATCTACAGAGTTCTAAGCAATGTAGTGGGGTATGATTTTTCTTTGCTGAAGCTGTTCTCATTAAAGTCTCTCACATCATGATCTTCCAGGTGTTTTATTATTCCCTTTTAAATTCCTGTTTCGACCATTTGCAATGTAGAGATGTGGTGCTTACTGGTCTAAATATAGGATAAACCCCAGATACTTGCCAACCCTCTGGAACAGAGCTTAGTTTTAATGAGAGTGCACATCTTTCTTAGCAGTTCAGCTAATTCATTCCTAAGCTTCTTCAGAATTCTTTTATATATAAATCATGTGGGGCTGATGATTTGCTGCTTTTTAACTAATCAATTTGCCCCATCTTCTCCATCTCCAGTAGTTCCTCATACTTTTTCCCAGAAAAGAGCAGGTCTAAGAAAAGTATCTCCAGAATCTTGTTTACTATAATGACTGATTTATGATGTAGAACCATCTGATTTCTTTTCATGAAAGCACATAATTTTAAAACATGTACAAGAGGTGACAATGGGAGGGCAAATAATTTAAATTCAGCAGTGCAGACTTGGTATTTTCCCCCAAGCTACACATATTGCACATACACAAATTTTATTCTCTGTTTTCCTCCATGAGCTCCATCACATTCCCTCTTCCCACTTTCCTTTGTTAAAAAATTACTTTATAACATACTTCTATTCCTGAGGGTGTCACAGAGTAACTACCTCCAAGCAGTCTCACTTTTCTCCTGCTACAGAGAAGAGTCTGTACATTTCCCATTTATTCACCATACTAGCATCAGGCCTGTGGTTAGCAATAGCACTACTGCTAAACTTGCATTGTGCTGTGCCTTTTGTGTCCTTCATTTATCCCCTTCCGAGACAGCACTCAGAGCTATCATATTAAGCACAGAGAGGGGGCAGGGCTAAAAGAAAAGGAAAAGCCTGGAGGGAAAAGACTCAGTTTTCTTAGCTGAAAGGGGGACGGCAAATCTGGCCAGCCCATTTCTTCAAAGATGAGAGTGAATGTATGTGTGCAGAAGGACTTCCATACTCCTGCTTTGTACGCACCCTGGCGCCACAACTGCAGCACTTGCTGAACTCAATCCCTCTCTCCACTAAGCCAAACTCCAAGAAGAAAACATGTAGATAGCCACCTAGGCATTAAACCTCTTATTTTAATGAAAGAAAAGTCTAAGGTTTTCTTGTTTCCTAAATTCTAGGCTATCCTGTTCACAGTGGTCTTTTTCTAGCTGACGCTGGTTCAGAAATAACCTACGCAGGCTTTCTTCCCCAGGTAATAGAAGTGAAACCAATGCAGAGGAGTTTGCCTCAGTCTACAGGGGAAATAAAACACAATTCCTTCCTTCTCTGTTTCAGACATTCCTAGCTGCTGCCCCACAGAGTAGTATTGATTGAAAAAGAGACTGAGTATCCTGCCCTATCAGTCGCTTCTTATTTACTGTACACATGGAAACATTCAAGCAGAGGGGAAAAGTGAGGAACAGAGGGACCAGGCAGCCAGAAGCAGTTGTACACACCTGGGATTTCTCATCCTAAACAAAGTTTAAAAATGAGAAGCTGCAGTGGTTGATGCTGTAGAAGACAGGAGAAAATGAAAAATGGTATGTGTTGCACTAATCTTGTTTTTCCAAACTGTATGCGTGGTATCAGCCAGGCCACTCCAATTTTTCACAATAATAGTTGCAGCATCATTTTTCTTGATAGCCCTTAAAAACATATATTCATTTTAGGAAAAGTCTGTGGGTTGGCTTCCCCTCCCCACACCTGAACAGTCAGTATCACGAAATGGAGCAACTGCAATCCTTATGCATATTTTAAAGTACTGCCCCATTTCACCAAGTTCAGCTTGTTTAGACTACAAGAGCATTACCTCCTTTACCCTTTTCTGCAATGTAACTAGACATGATGGTAAGGGGAAGGGAAATGTAGGATACATTTTGTTAAATTACACAAAGTTTCATTTAGCCTTGAAAGACTCTTCACATTCTCTAGCTGCTAAAGGTAATGACAAAGTTCTAGACACTTTCCTTTCTCTTCAGACTGTTATAAAACATAGTGAGAGAATGTAAACACTGCTCACAGGTCAGCAAGGAGGCTGATGCCATGTGAGTGTATGGTATGAGCTGGAAAGGCAATGCGACTCACAATACACAAGTCAGTGACCTCTAACGCAAAGCAGAACTGCAAATCCTTTCCACAAAAGCGTTCTCAGGAAATGCAGAGGGGCCCCTCCTTGCTCTTCACCCCTCAAAGATTCTCTGAGCCAAATCTTCAGCAAACTCTAGGAAAAGGGATGGAGATTTACAGCAGGCAGTTTGAGCTCCAAGTGATAGATATGCACCTGCAAAAACTATGCCTCTAATGATTTCTAGGCACACACTGCGAGGCTCTAGAGAGGTTACTCTTTAAAATCACTGTTCAAATGTTTGTATTTCTAGAGCCTAATCAATGAGATTATCTAAGCAGTTGTATCTAGTTGCTAGCAAAGGCCCCTAATCACATATTGCTAATACTGTGAAATAAGTGTGATGCTGCAAGATTTCAGACGAGGAAAAATGTGCAGACAAAACCCTGAAAGAAAATCATAGGCCACAGTCACTAATGATAAATTAAGAACTTGAAATACAGCAAAAAAATCCTGAGATGTTGGGACAGTCTTTTGTGTTTGTCAATGTTTTCTGCACTGATAAGCACTAACAACTCTAAAATGTAAATTAAATATCAAGGAGGCTTCTGTGAAAACTCTATGTAAAACAAAATATTATCAATTCTATCAGCTCTGTCTTTCTGTTTTGCAAATGAGATGTTAGCAGGCAGCAGTAATGCTCTTCAGTTTATTTCAGGCTTTTACACTGCTTTTACTGCACATTAGACCACACTGCATATAAAACAATAACCTATAGAGAAGCCAGTATTTCTGTCATGACATTTTACTGTTATTTTACATGTTGCAGGAACTCATCTGTTTCACAGTTCTGAAGGTTTGTCCCAAACACTAACTTCCATTTTAGACAAGTAAGGCTTTGTAGGATCTAGGGTAGAGTGTCCCTGCCCATGGCAGGGGGGTTGGAACTAGATGATCCTTGTGGTCCCTTCCAACCCTAACTGAAACTATGAAACTATGAATGATGCTTGTATTGAAGAGTCTGTACTGCAGTAAGGCTGAGGTACTGAAACAGAGGATCTAAAAATCTTCCAAATAGTGTCAAAAGCAGTAATATTTATGTTTAATTTAAAGCAAGAGACAGCAACATACCAGATATGAAAAGTCTTAGAAGTTGTCTTCAAAACACTCTAATACTGTGCATTGCCAGGAGAATAAGGCTCAGAGGAGACACTATTGGTTGTAGCCAGGTGGGGGTTGGTCTCTTCTCCCAGGCAACCAACACCAGAACAAGAGGACACAGTCTCAAGCTGTGCCAGGGAAGGTTTAGGCTGGATGTTAGGAAGAAATTCTTCCCAGAAAGAGTGATTGGCCATTGGAATGTGCTGCCCAGGGAGGTGGTAGAGTCAGTGTCACTGGAGGTGTTAGGAGGAGCCTGGATGAGACACTTGGTGTCATGGTTTAGTTGATTTTATGGTGCTGGGTGTTAGGTTGGACTTCATGATCTCTAAGGTCTTTTCCAACCTGGTTAATTCTATATTCTGTAATAAAGGAGTCCTGGAAACTGTTTGAGAACAGCAACTGCACAAACTGATTTGCCATTTAAAATTGTGTTCAGATTTGCTTTGCTCAAGTTCTGAGAGTGGCTTGGCCTTTACTCAGTTCCCGTGAGATCTGTCCACTTCCTGCAGTCAGCATGGGTCAAACACGAAGTTACAATACAATACAATTGTAAGTTGGCACTCTCAGCTCCTTGATGGGAGACTCCAATGATCTGGACAGCAGGAATACTGCAGGTTCACATTATGAACATTAGCATTACTCTGTATGGAATATGTAGTGTATCTGCTTAAAATGCTTTAACAAGCTAGACCCTGATGGATAATGAACATCAGTTTAATGTTTTTGAGACAAATTCTGAAAGGACCATGATCACATCCAGTTAAATATGCTATAAGACATAAGATTTATAATACTTTTCTCCAGTTCTAATCTAGGTTAAATCTATTTAAAGAGGTTTTGTACTTTCATTTTTAGAGGTGTGGGACTTAAAACATCTGCATAAATTTTTTATGCCCATAAGTAGTGTGTGAAGCTATTTTTTGTTGTTCTGTTTTCATGTTTCACTAATGTAGTATGTGAGCTTCCTTTTTTTTAAGTTAGTTATTAACTCTTTAAGACCTTTCAGTACAGCTTGAATTCTGTAATCATTAACAAAATAGGAAATGGCATCTACCTTCCTCTCTGTTAATGCTTGACAATAATTTCTGAATCCTATTTAATACTGTGGTTCACACTGAGCAGGACTGTGCATACACTTAAGGTTAAGCTAGTGCACAACTATGGGCAAAATGAGGTTGATGCAACACCTTCTATAAACATTTCAAAGTGTTCTTTAACAGTATGCTAAGCAACAGCTTAATGGAATCTTTTCAATTGTGTGTGTATGTACATACATTTCCCCCTATTATAGTAGTGAAAATACCTTACCTTTTATCTTATTTTAATATTACATGGCTAAACTTAAAATGCTGGCCATAGTAGCTAATACACACAGGTAGGTGTATAAATAACCCCTCATACATTCTTGTCCTATTTAAAGACCAGAGGGACAATGATACAGCATATAGCATGAAAAAACAACAGATCTGAAATTGTGAGGCCTGTTGAAACCCTCTAAATATTTAAGTGTATTACAGCCTACATTTTCACCATGTGTGTATGTAATGTGAATGATGTATAAATTGTATGTCAAGTCTTACAAAGATTTCCTACAAGTGTATTGCAAACATCCTGGCATTTGCAGTTAGAATAGAATAGAATTAACCGGGCTGGAAAAGACCTTCGAGATTGAGTCCAACCTATCATCCAACACTATCTAATCAACTAAACCATGGTACCAAGCACCCCATCAAGTCTACCCTTCAGGTAGTTGTAGAGAGCAACAAGGTCTCCCCTGAGCCTCCTCTTCCCCAGGCTAAGCAACCCCAGCTCTCTTGCTGACAGCCAGCACAAAACCTACCTATCACTGATATTATTTTAAAACTTATAGGATTAGCTTTAAAACTGACAATATAAACTGATGCAGAACACCCACACACACACAATCCCCCCCAAACTATTGTTTTAAATTGACATTATGGCCAATGGAAGGGAAATTAAATGACCTCAAGAATATCTAGGAATAGCACACAACAACAATAACCAGTGCATTTATTTCACAACTACCTGTCCAGTGCCTGACTTGCTGAAGGGTTTCTTTTGTCAGATAAATGCACCGTAACTCACCATTTACCCCCACAAACCCCACTGATCAGCTGAGAGCCATTACAGCCACACAGTATCCCAGGATTTGCACAATTCTGCAGGACAAATCTGTAACCCAACAATGAAGACCTTAAGAAAGGCTTATAAATGCAACATTTCATACCTCCTGAATGATGACACAAGATCTCTCCTCCCTGACAGCTGCCTGAGAGAGAACTAATGGAGCTGGCAAATTCAAGAGAGATAAGAAAGGCAGACTAACATTGCTAATAGAACAACAGATTGAGCTGGAAAAAGCAAACAAGTTCAGCCAGAATTGCTCACAGGCCTTACAGATTTCTGCTTTTCCCAACTCAACCAATTCAGTTTATAACATTATATCACCTTTAATCCATATACACTTCATGACTGAGCATACTTGTTACAGGTTAACTATGCCTTTGATTCTTTTTCAGTCTCTCCTAAGCAAACACTGCTAAATGACTCATCTTACATCTCCATTTTTGCCCAGAGTCATGTCTCATGGCTTCCTCCAACTTCCTTTGTTGGCAAAGACTTGTCACAGACTTCCTTTTGGAACCCATGGCCATAAGAGAAGTGCAATGATTTAGAGCAGCATCCAAAAAATCAGAAGTGTTTATGCACACAAACCTCACAATCAAAGTGAAGACCTTTATGTGTAGCTTAAAACTTGGCATATCCCTTAAGCTGTAAGGCCACATTCTTCAGTCATGGTTCACTTTGAGATTATTGCTAGTTTGGATGTGAAGATTTTGAACTCTCATTTCCTCCTCTCAAGCTGCAAAGGAGCACTTGAAATGTCTCACAAAATGATCCATGCATTACTTTTCCCCTTGAGGTGTTCAAGAGGGGATTGGATGTGGCACTTGGTGCCATGGTCTAGTAGGCATGAGGTCTTGGGTGACAGGTTGGACTTGATGATCCTTGAGGTCTTTTCCAACCTTGCTAATTCTATGATTCTATGAAGGCAGAACATTACTGGACAGCTATCTAATCAGCAAAACCTTGCATAAAACTCAATTATAGAATTGTTAAGGTTGGAAAGGACCTCAAGGATCATCTACTTCCAACCCCCCTGCCATGGGCAGGGAGACCTCACACTAGAGCAGGTTGCCCAGAGCCACATCCAGCCTGGCCTTAAAAACCTCCAGGGATGGGACCTCCCCCACCTCCCTGGGCAACCTGTTCCAGTGCTTGTACTCACAGAGAGCAGTTATTGCCATACCTGGCTTCAGTATTTGCAGGCATTGCTAAGAAATACACTAAGCCAACCTAAACAACCAGCAGTTTACATAATAGCAGTAAAATTAAAGCCCTCTTTTCTATTTTCCTCTGTGTCTGGCAGCCTTGCACCCTGAAAATCCTCATACATTAGCATTTAAATATTTTTATTCCACCTCAGAGTGCGCTCCTGTCTCTATCAACACCTTGATGCATCTCCCAAGCCTTTTAAGACCAGTTTCAGGCATGTAAAGAATAATGAAAAGTTCAGAAATTTATTTTGATTCCCTGCAATATGCTACCCAACAGTTTTCTGTTGTGTTATATGACCTTTCTGCCTAGCTAGTGTTTTGCTATTGATTTTAATTACTCAGTTTAATTTACTGCATGCCAACACAAAGCTGTTTACTCCTACTTGCCAAAATGTTGTCGTAGTCTCCCAGAGGAGGGCAAAATGAGAAAACTGTATATGTTTTACAGTTACATGCTATTCATTATAAAGAATTTAATAGATTCACTTCATAGAAATGTCACCACGCTCACATGTAGCCACTAAACACACAAAAACAACATACAGAAAGGAAAATGCTATGCCAGTCAGAGGAGAAGGAGAATATAAAAGCTTTCATTTATGAAAAGCTTTGACTTGAAGCTGTTGAGATTTTCTGCTCTACCATTCTTCTCAGAACAAGTGAGGGAGTTAGGACCATATGTTTCTCTTCTGCATTAAAACAAAAACCCCAAAAGACGAACAGAAACAAAGGAGTCCCAGAACCACACAATGATTACAGATTCAGGTAAATTCTATGTTGCCCCCATAATTTTATCACATGATGAGAAAGAAGGAATGATAATTTCTGACTACTCTTCTCCGAGTTCCTCATCTTGCCTCACATCACAGGGTTCGTCTCTTCTCCCAGGCAACCAGCACCAGAACAAGGGGACACAGTCTCAAGCTGTGCCAGGGGAGGTTTAGACTCGAGGTGAGGAGGAAGTTCTTCACTGAGCAAGTCATTCGTCATTGGAATGGGCTGCCCAGGGAGGTGGTGGAGTCGCCGTCCCTGGAGGTGTTCAAGGGGAGATTGGACGTGGCACTTGGTGCCATGGTCTAGTTGTGAGGTCTGTTGGGACAGGTTGGACTTGATGATCCTTGGGGTCTCTTCCAACCTTGGTTATACTGTGATAACCAAACCAACCCTTGTGTGAGAGGATCCTACAGATCTTAGCAGAACTTTCTTTCAAGGGAATTTACAATGCAAGTTGGAAGACAAAGAAAGCTCCCGTCTCACAGCCAGATAGGGACAGCAGGGCTGGAGAAAGTCCTGACAAGTCTCTCCATAAGAGATGCTTCTTGCTATACTTCAGAAAAAAATGTGTATAGGTGAGTGAAACTCCTTTTCTAACATTTGCTGTCCTGAGAAAAAGAAAAGGCATTTTCAAGTCCTCCATACCAGCTCATGAGGCTTCGGCTAGACATGCCAAGTTACAGGAAAGAGGCAATTTGGTTCCCATACGCTTATTTGGAAACCTGCTTTCATTCTCTTTCTTTCTCTGATCCCAGGCCATGGAATCCTATTGTACTGGGAACCTAGAGACCAAAGAAATTGCCCAAACTTTCTCCACTGAGTAATAAGAATGGCTTTTGGTTTATTTTATCATTATCAGTTGAAAGTGTCCTGGATACTGACTAAGTTTCATGGGTTTTAAACACTTGGTTATCTACTAGCTATTTGGTTATCTGCATTTACAAAAGATATAGATACTAGCTAGTTGGCTATCTGTATTCTCTAGGGTAGAGTGTCCCTGCCCACGGCAGGGGGGTTGAAACTAGATGATCCTTGTGGTCCCTTCCAACCCTAACTGAAACTATGAAACTATGAATTAAAAAAAAAGAAAAAAGGAAAAAGAAAAGAAAAGGGAAAAGACCATCTGATGACAGTACTGCATTCAAAAAAGCTTTGCCAACTCTACACAGAGTTGCAATGAAGCAGGAAAGCTCACCATCACTTTATCTCCCATTGTACTTTGTATAGCTGAAAATGTCTCTTTTCCTTGATCAGTGTACACACAGAGTTAGGCACCTCTGAAGTGAGGGAGCAGAGAATGCCAACAACAGGAGAAATTTCATCTGCTTTGTTTCTGCAGTCACAGGACCATAGATAATTCCGTTTGGAAGGATCTCAAGAGGTCATCAAATCCAACTTTGTACTCAAATCAGGGTCAGCTATGAGCTCAGACTAGGTTGTTCAGAGCTTTAACCAGTCAGGTCTTGAAAAACTCCAGGGATGGAGACTGCAGAGCCTCTTTAGGCAGACTTTCCCAATGCTTGACTGAATGGTTTAGTATTTAACTACAAGGACAATAGACTTTGGTGCAAAGGGTTATCTCCTGCTTTGTAGGATTCACAGCCCAGCACAACTGAATGACATTAGAGATTTCCAAATTCAAGCAGAGTCTGGAAATTATTTCTTTCTTCAAGAATGCAGACACTGGAGACAGTAGCAATGCCTCTTACTATGAATTCTATCAGTAGATATGTTTGCAGTTAGGACCCTCACCCAGCTTGAAGGAGACCTGTTACAATTCTCAGCTTTGCCTAAGAGGTCTCCCTTCAGGGGACAGGCTAGCCAGTTTGCTCTTGGATTGGTTTGCACAAGAAACATCTTTGTTCTCATATACATGGTTCTATTTTACATGAAGTGATGACATTTATTGGGTAAAAAAGAATTCAGCAGTCCAGTAGAGATCACCTGCACAGGGAGACACTGGTAAGGTTCTGTCTCGAGCTACCTCATAAATCCTTGGCTTTGGCAAAACCTCAGAGGCTGGCTGTGCTCTGACCACACCCATCAGATCAGGCACCACAACAGGCTGAAAAATACCCAGATTAGAGGTCTTACCAGGACCCATTGCATGGGTCTTGCCTGCTGATATTACTATGACTGAAGCATGCACAGACACATACAGTCATACATCTTTAAGTATCCAGGAAATTCAGAAATCAAAACGCAGGTCCTTACAGACCACAAATATTCACAAACTTGTAAAGCTAGACCACAGCTACAAAGGGACTTTGATGGCTCCACTCCTATACATGCTTCTCAAGAACTGGAATCAGAATCATAGAATTGTTAGGGTTAGAAGGGACCTCCAGGATCATCTAGTGCCAAAACCCCCTGCCATGGGCAGGGACACCTCACACTAGAGCAGGTTGCCCAGAGCAACATCCAGCCTGGCCTCCAAAACCTCCAGGCATGAGGCTTCCATCACCTCCCTGGGCAACCTGTTCCAGTGTCTCACCATCCTGATGGGGAAGAACTTCTTCCTAACATCCAGTCTGAGTCTACTCACTTTTGGTTTTGCTCCATTCCCCCTAGTCTGATCACTAACTGACACCCTAAAAAAGTCCCCTCCCCAGCTTTCTTGTAGGCCCCCTTGAGATACTGGAAGGCCACAATTTAGGTCTTCTCGGACCTTCTCTTCTCCAGACTGAGTAGCCCCAGCTCCCTCAGTCTGTCCTCACAGGAGAGGATCAGGAGAGAATCAGCCAGGATTCTCATCCATGTCCTTATGAAGATCCATCTTTAAGACCAGACAACTGACAAAATGTTAACATACCAAATGGCAACAGTACCAAAAACACAGAAGACTTTGAGAAAGCTCATAACAGTCCCACATAGCTTGAATATATAAAGCAAAGATAATCCAATATTCTAAACCTTATTCCCAAATTCTCCAGGTGGCACTGTGCACAAAATTATACATCTAAACTTAATATCTAGTCTCCCAATATCCAGCATTACTAAAAAATGCCAAATCTGAGAACCTTTACCAGCAGGTGTAATGCTTGCTGTCATTAGCAGCACTGATCTAAAGGAACTGCATGCCATAGTAAATCAGAGAGATTGCTCGTGGCAACAAGCATTATGCCCAGAAGTAAAGTTTTATAGTTACCAGCGCAAGAAATGACATACTATGCCTTTTCTAAATGTATCAGTAATAAAATGTCAAACTATACTGTGAAAATTTGTGTAGATTCTGAAAACATATTTGGCTTTTCTCTTTTTTTTTTCCACGTGTCTGCTCCCTACAGATCCAATGAGGAAAAGGAAGTCTGTTCTCCCAATACGGTAGGAAATAAATTAGACATACTGCATTGTTCCAAATCCATTTCCACCCTGGATTTTTTTTTCCTTCTTGATCACTGGTGGTGAGTGATTTTTAAGTAGTATGCAGCCATGAAGCCTACATTTCTACATGCATTTAGGGTTTACAATCCTTTGCTAGAGCAGTGCTTCCAGTTACTATCATGATCATCAGCAGTTCTTCTGCTCAGCAATAAAGAACTAAATAAACCTGCAAAAATAACATTTTATTATCAGGAAAATCGCATCAGAGAAACCTATGGGGTTTTTCCAAAGAGAAATATGTACATTGCTCTTATTCTCTTTCCAAAGAATCTGTGGATCTAAATAAATAGGAAAATGACATTTTTCCGTTGCTCCAAAAACTGAAAAGTGCCCTTTTTTTTTTTATATAGCAACTGAAATAGCAAATCACGGAATGATCTTCTTTCAGTTAAAACAGCTCATTAGCCTACATCCCACCCCACACACATGGCACCCATACCAAAAAAGAAAACATCCTCACACAAGGCTCTACACTCAGTATAACGGCAGAGCATAGGCTCTTTCTTAATAGCCCACAAATATTTGCAGGGTGACTCATGCACATCAGCAACTGCATTTCTCAGTGTGCCTTGTCGCACACCTGATCTTGCTGAAAAGACAGCACTGCAACAGCTGCAGTGGAACATGGGACTTGAGAAGATGTGTTTTCAGTCTCAGCTCAACTCACATGCTGCTTCATGACAATTTGAAAGCAACTGAATTTTTCCTGGTCGTGATGTCCTTTTAAATGGTAACGCTTACCTCGTTTATGATAACTTAAACCATATATATGATCTGATTTACTGTATTTAAAATTGCAGGTTCGTCAAGCAGCTATTTCTGTTTTGAAAAGTATTCTTGGTTTCAAAAGGAGCAGGTGCTTCCTTTGTTTTGTTTTTAAAAGGACAGCAGTCTCTTAAACATTCTGCAATTTACTCTGATGTAAATCTCGAGGTCATAGTCTTCTATGGTCCTTGCTCCTAAGGAGACTGCTGAAAGTTGTCTTATACCTGTCTGACAATTCTTTACTAATCATGACTTTAAAGTTCTTAATGGGGCACAGACATAACAACCAAATATGCTATGTCTTTAAAATAAATCTCTAAAAAAATTAAAACAAACACTAAAATGAGGATTTTTCCATTGAAAAAATCATTACAACTTTGCCCCATTATTTCTTATGATAAGTCAACCTTTACCCATAACCAGCTTGGTGACCTTGACAACTTCTGAGCCCAGAATTTCCATTTGAATAAGCCATGTTTTTTTCTCACAATAACCCAAATTCTCTCTCCTTGTTAATAAGATTGCCCCTGGTGCAGCATTAGCTAATCCTTTCAAGAAGCCATCTAGCAGGAGCAGGAATTGGAAGTTCAAAGGTCACTCCAAACCTGATATCCCCAACATCATAATAAGCAATAACACAGAGATATTATTTTTCTTTTTTCTTTTTAAAGAGATTCATCATCCTCTGCTGCTGACAAAATTAGTCTTTATGACCTTAGAGCATTTAAACAATTCTTATTTTATACAGAATCTAGTAGTTACTCTGCTGAAGAAACTTGACTCCTAGAATTTGTACTCTTGGTTGTATAGTATTTGAAAATATATTGGACTGCTCTGTTTAGTCCTCTTCCTTACTCATAATAATACCCTAGATAATTTAATATGGTTTCACTTTGCTTACATAAAAGTAGACTTTCTGTCAAGATCTAGATTTCAGCTCTCTAGCTAGATCTACTCTTCTTTACTAGTTAGAAGATATGGATCTGTTACTTTAACCAGAATGTGTGTCCCTATATACAGATTCTTAGAGTACCTATATTAGAAGTGCAATTACATGGAACACACTGCTTAACTTGATGTAAACAGTTATGCACTACCTAGACAATACAGGTTTGCTTTTACAAACCTTCCAAATCAAAATAAATCCAAGGTATAAAAAAAAATTATATATATACACACGTATATAAACATATGTTTAAAAGTATATAAACATTATATATTTTTTATATATATATATAAAAATATATTTTATTTATATATATATATAAATATTGTGTCCACTAAGGATTGTCAGGCTTTCTCCCAAGAAATCAAAGACTTTTTTTAACGCTAGGTATCCTTTGTAAAATGCTCAAATCCCTCAGACACAGAGAACTATAGAGCAAAATACTTCTTGGACACGAAAAAGGCTTATGTTCTGAGATTCTTGTTATGACTTATCCCTCTGGAGACTGTATAAAACAATGTCTTTGCCCACTGCAAAACCTTTTTTATATGTTCTGCTCAGTCTGGTTTTGGAAAGAAAGAAAGAAAAAAGACCATTTTATCTCTAACAATCTGATTCAGGATAAGGCATTTATCTACAGGGAAGATGCAAACTGGGCATATACACATGCTTATGGTAATTTACTGTATGCTATCACATCACCTAAAAACACCTCTAGAAAGCAACTACCCTGTTTTCTGCTGTATTATCTCTAAAATAAAGCTAGTTTCTTACCAACACACATATGCACACTGCTCTTTGAAGTTGTTTTGCCAAGATGCTCTTGCGAGATTATACTTTGACATTCGTACTACAAAGTCCAATTTAGCTTAAAAAAAAAGAGAGGAAGCAGGAGTTTATCTTTTAAAAGGTACACCTATGTAAGAATATTTCTAACAGATTTTCTTTACAGAGTTATTTTTTCTCACTAACACTCATAATTTCACTTTTTTGAAGGCTACAGCTGCCTTGCTGATACAAAATAGCCTTATATTATACTACTTCCGTAAAGAAATACAAAGGAAAAGGTATGGTATACCAAATTGCAGAGGTGAAGGAACCACTTATGTTAGTTTCCATTGCAATATCATAGCTTTCCTAATGGCAGCCTGCTGTGCAGTTAAAAAAAAAAAAAGGAAGAAGCAGCAGCAGCAGCTTGGTTAATTAGTTGCTGCTTTATTGCAGCATTACTGCTAAGTGCACTGAGATGCCTTCCCATAGGCAGGTGCCCATGGTTGTACAGCTCATTTAGCCTGGGTGAGTAATGTCAGTTCAGGAGGAGAGAAAGGCTTGTGTCTTCAAACTTTCAATCTGCCTCCATTATCTGTGATCAAGGTGGAACCACAGGGGAGTGGAATTACTGGCAGGTCTAGGACAAGTGAAGAGACAGTGAATCTATAAGACATATTAATCATCTTTCCCTTCTCTTTACTGGCGCCAGCCTGTGCCTCCGACTCCCCGGCGCCAGGCAAATGGATTCTCTGTCCCCACAGGTACAAGCGAGTGCCTTTCAGGGGCAAGTCATCAGAATAATAATTACTGACACTGCTGAGATCAGCCCTAACCAGTCCAAAAGGGAAGAGAAAGTGTTATGGGAGGAACATATTTCCTGAACTTTCGTATCAGTACTTACGGCATTAAAATATTTTCAATTACATTAAGGACTTTCAAATTATATAATTCCAAATCCATGTTTCTTGATATTGTAGAACCATCACCAATGTAGTAAGAATATTTAAATCTTTACAGTCTGTCTCTGAAACATCTTTTGGGTCTGTTGCTGAAGTGTGAATACTGGAAAGTGCACATTGCATCGTTTATATTGCAACAAGTGTTAAAATTCTCTTGAATATTGAAAAGAGCATGATCCTCACTTGTGTAGCTTTGCTTAATTCTGAGACAGAACACAGCACAGTTTTGCAGTTTTGGTGTAACTATTCCTTATTATGAATATGAAATAAGCAGTAGTATAAGGATTATTAGATACACTATGCAGCAATAGTCACATTCATGCATCTGCAAATACCTATAGCCAGACATACTTTTAAAGTATAGGCATAATTTAAATCAACTAACACAACACAGTATTAGTCTGTATTTTATTACAACATCTAGCTTTTTCAGTTCCTTTCGTCTTCAAAGCATTATCTATACACACAAACAAGAAAATGCAGTGTACCAAACTTCAATAAGATAATAAACCCCAGCAAAAAGCTAGTACTGCTTCAGTTCAGTAATTGTGTTGATATCTACAGAGATAAGAATAAGAAAAAAAGGCAATTTGCTATATTTTGCTACAGAGAATATCTTACATTACAGCATATTGAACATTACAGCATAGAACATGAAATATTTTCTTGTTTCTGATTACAATCCGTTCAACATCCGACTGTCAAGGATACTGAGCTCAATATAAGAGTTACACAGCAAAATGTTCTATTACTTGCCAGAATTACGTGACCACACTGGCTCATTAACATATGCTGATTGATGAACCCTCCATGTAAACACAAATCTTGACTTCAAGAGTTTACATCACAAAGTACCTGACCTTGAGTTCAGCTTGGAGTTCGCCACACACCTGCAGCCATCTAAGCAATAATAATGCTAATATTTATGTATGCCATTTTGTGTTCAGTACCAAGGAAAAAAAAAAGAAGAAAAAAGCAAAAGAAACAGATAAAAAGCAAAAGAAACAGATTAAAACAGTAACATGTGTGCCTTTATTTTCAAATCAGCAAATTTTGAAGTTTACTGACAGACAGTACAGAGAGAGGGAATGACTGAAAAATGCGAAATCAAATCAAATCACGGCTTGCCTGGTGATCAGCTGCAGCAGCAGCCTCCAAGGCAGCCAATCAGCCTTCACTATTGATTTTTCCCCTGGTCTTAAGTGACTTTGGACACTGATCAATGTTTTAAAAGAGAAATATTAAATCTCCTAAAGAAAAATGCCCATCTGACTAAAGAGCAGCAACGAAAGTAAGTTTGCCAAAAGATAAAAGGATGTCCACATTTAATGGTATTCAGGCTCTCAGAACACATACAGCCAGCCTAAAAGCAAAATTAAGCTGTATCTTTTCTTGTGAGAAAGGCAGGATGATTTTTTTTCCCCCCCACAAGCTCTAAAAACTATTTAGAATTTTATCTGCCAGAATAAACAAACCCTGTGCCTGCAGTGATTACTGCTGTTATAGATATATAGAACCCCAAGCAGCTAGAAAATAGCAGTGAAGTCTGTTGTTAGACTTTTAAAATCAAAAGATGATTCTAAAAACGACAGTTTATAACTCTTTCATTATTTTCCCATTCCATTGTTTATTTTGTCCTATCCATTTCTCTCTTTTTTTTTTTTCCCTAATGAAGACCAACAATTTTTCAGGAAATCTATCATTAATTTAATGAATTGTAGATATCTTTTTCCTCAACTCAGCTGTGTATAAAGGGGAACCCGGATACAGGAGAAAAGCCCAGCAAAGACCCTGTAGATAGATACAGTGTATTCAGATATCAGCTGGCATGACAGTGCCTAATCCTGAGTAACGTACCCAAGAGCCAAGGGAATGCTGTTTCTCTCCGTTGTTCCAAACAACAGATGCTGTCAATTAACTTTAAGCAGCGTCCAAGAAAACCCTTTTGTTATATTTTGCAGTATTATGCAGAAAGTGTCACCCCTGGAAATGAGGGAACAAGCTGTTTTTCATTATCATTCAATTGTCCCAATCAATCTGACAATTACAAAGAGAAAAAGTCTTAATCACTAGACACATGCTAGTTGCTGCTAGTTTTTCCAGCTGCAAAGGAAAAAGACAAGACAAAAAGAACCACCACCCCCTCCAAACCACAGAAACAACAAGAAACAGGAAAAAAATAATCAAAACCAGATTTCCTGCTTAGAGATGTAACCCAAAAACACATACCTGTATTAGGATAAAAGATAATTAAACACACAGTGTTATGATAGGTATGGGAATAGCCATTGCAACAAATTAGTAATTAAATCAGCTTCTGCTGTAGATTTACTATGTCTTTTATATAAGAACCATTTGCTGTGTACAAAGAAACAGCCATCAGCATCTTATTCATTTGAATACAAGAAATGTTGTTCATTAAAGTTGTGACTAGTGAATTTCCATATAATTAAAGCACTGTATATATAAGCAATATAAGAGCTTTCTGGGAACTGGTGAGAGAATAGCTGCAAATACAGATGGTCAGATTTATTTATTTACTTGAAGGACTGAGGCTGCAGAAAGCAGCATCACCAGGCAGGATATAGGAAGGGCTGGACCTACCACTTTGGTGATTCTCAAGACCCTCAAAATGCAGTAACCTCCACTGGATTGGGAAACTTTCATCTTAATCTGTACTTGTCTTCACTACTGAGAAGTACTCAGCATACTTTATACAAAGAGAATGCAAGCAGTGTCATACTATGTCTATGAGGAAGGACATCCACACTCTCAATTTCTGGTCAGTGAGTCCGAGTTGTTTGCTGAACTGCCCCAGCCTGATGCCTTCAGCTGGCCTGCTCATCCCACCAGTTTTCTTGACAAAACAAAGGATAGCTTGGTGCCCAGTTCATCAGGGGGCATAAAGTCCCTACATAATGTGTATCTGGACAGTAAACCAGAAAAGTGATTCAGCCTGCCATCAGGATTTTGAAGGACTTAATCTACTTGGAATTCCTACAGAAGTAAATACTAATCCACAGCAAAACAAAACCAACCAACCAACAAAAAAAAAGTGAATATTTTTTCAGTAGCCTTAAAATGTTCTCTTTCCTACCATCACCCAGAACAGAGAGAGCAGCAGGCAACAGCTTTTGGAACAGAACTGGCATAAAGAGTCACTCAGTGACACATGCACTAGATGGTGAGTGACACCCATTAGAATGGGTATTCCAGTAAATGCCAGATATGTGACATTGAAAGTATCTGTCTGATGCAAGTCTTTCAGAATATGCCAGTTATGTTTTGTCATCTCTTCTCAAACAGCTCCATCGTCACTGAAAACACAGCGAGCATTCGGTATTCACAGCATTCACAACCACGCCGCTCTGGCTATCAGCATCTGGCCACTTAAAGAGTGCCACAGATGGAAATTATTCCAAAACTATTGGCAACCTTGTTGAATCCTGCTGCCTGATGCCGTTCTTGATGGAAACAAGGGTAAGAAAAAAGCATTAGTCTGCTGATATTCTCTGCCAAGAAGCTACACGTTGTGTTTTTGTACATTTATCAAAAAGACCCACTTCCAGTCACCTGGCTGCATAGGATCTTGCAAAAGGATGATTTACTCCTACAGTAAGATTCCTGAGCCCCTGTTGCAGTTTGGATAAAAGATTTGTGTGTGCTTACACTCTGGAGGCCACAACTATAATTCTGGTACATAAACCTAGATTCTGCTTTTTTGTCCTCAGAAAAATCTGCCACTCACAATAATTCCCAACCATATAGGCACAGATATAAAGATCAATGCACAAAAGAGAGTCACAGTGAGTATTAAAAGAAAACACATATCCTACAGAAATCTATAAGACCTAGATGAGAAGAAAATGTTATACCTGAGGCATGAGGAAGAAAAAACAGGTAAGCTTTTTTCATTAACAAAGGAACTCTCAGGTGCTGGATTTGGCAATCACACATGCACCCACACTTGAAGCTTTATACACTCACACCAACACATCTATGAAATTGCACTACTGGCCTGTAAGGCATTGAACACCAAGGTGGGGACAACACAGAGGAAAACAATTAATTTGATTTCTAAGCTCTCTAGAAAGGAGGCTTGAGGCTATCATGAGCCTTCCAGAGGCCATCTGCTTGCAGTGATCAGAAAGGCTTCTGTCTAGAGCTCCTCTGAAGTCAGGAGGAGATCAAAGTACAAGAGGCAGTTGGGTTCTGAGAGTTTTCACAACAGGTGGCAACTTTGCAACTGGCTGTAAAACTACTCGTTCTCCTTAGCAAACTCTTCAGGCCACTGATCTGAACTCTTCATGAAGACAGTTCAGGTTTTACTGGAAGCATACCTGATAAGGTTTTTTGTCTCCTCTAAGCCCTTTCAAGGGGAATCTCCCCACCTGACTCATGATTAACCTGCAAAATTGATAAAAGTCACTCTTGAGAGGGAATCACAGTTATTCTGGGTTTGCCCACCCATTGAGGCCATTTTTTCTGCTGTAGAAAGCATTCATTTTATAACAAAGGGTTTCATATACTAGCTGCAATGGCAGACAGCATGGCAGACACCATTTTACATACTGAAAATCTAGTACCTTCAATAAATACAGAAAATGGCATTTTTATTTCTAAAAGACACATCTTTGTAACTTTGAAAGAGACAATGCAGCTGTGGTGCTGCGAGTGTCAGTTCTGAGAAAGCACAGGAAAATCACCTACTTAGTCTTTTAACAGAACTTTTGATTTGATTTCTTGTTTGTCAAAAGCTGAGAAAGGAGAATGCTTCCTGATCCACTTCTCTTCACAGAGGTAAACTGCCTGTGCCATAAAATTAAACCCTTTGGGAAGATAAAATCAGCATCGGCATATCTCCTCTTGCATTTTATCTTAATAGTGGGAGGGAGAAAAAAAAATCAACACAGCACATTTCCTTGTAATTATATTTGATCTGCATATCTGTCTGCTCAGCCTTTCAAGAGCACTCTCTTCTAAAAACTTTTGGGGTTATGTTTCTCCCTTTTTGAATGTTATTCTTCATTTTACCACGCAGAAGAATTTGCAGAAGAGGGAGAACACAATGCAGATAGTGCTTAATGGCCTTTTTAACAATTAGGAGGCACTCAACTAAGATGCCACATTTTTATTTATAGTTAGACTGTAAGTGTGCTTATGTAAAAATCCAAGTTTGGAATGATTTAAGCTATTCAAAACAGATTTCATTCAGAAGAAAAAAAGGAGAAGAATCACCATGGAAGGAACACTTTGTTTTGACTTAGAATAAAACACTAAGGTTGTCTTAAAACAACAGTAGCTTTGAAATGTATCAAGGTTTAATTTCCAAAAGATGTAAGTATCTAAAAAGAAAATGTAAGTATTTTTAAAGTAAGCAACATGAATAAAATTGTGCATAAAGCTCTACTTCTAATCAGTGCTGGGCAGCCTTACAAGGTAATAAAGACCAGCAGCCCTCTGAGAAGTCCTAACCATTTTGCACTGTCAGAGGAGGAGCTCATACATACTGCACATTGCAAGTGAACCTAGAGCAGTTTCAAAAGGAGGAATGGAGCCATTTGAAGATTATAAAGTGTGCAGAGGGGGAAAAGAACTTGTAAGGAAAGGACAGTTACTGGCAAGGCTGGGTCAGAGATCAAGGAATAGCTGCTGCCTTTCCATAGGAACTCCCAGCAGTTTCAGGAAGTCAGTGATGGCAGTCATACCTCACCCCCTGGGTTCAGCACAGATTTGTGCTATGTGCCAGCCGTCACAGGCAAGGACAGTGGGGTTAAATAAGGAGGAAGTTTTCCTCTGCATCTTTGGGCTACACATCCAGGGATAGTTGCACCAAAGAGCCAGAAGAGCAGGAAGTAATTCCTTACCTCCCACTAATGTTTCTTGGCCCTCACCAAAATTCCACTGCCGTAACTAAGGAAGAGATGCTGCTACAGTACCTCAGAAAAATATTAAACAAACAACCAACCACCACCACAACCTATCCACAGCCAATTAAAATATAGGCCAAATGCTTAGGCAAAATTCCTGCAAACACAGGAGGAGAGTGCCAACTTTTGGAAAGTGGGTGTTTTTAATAAACGTGATGGGGAAGGACAGACTGCTGTGGGGAGTCAGAAACCTACAGCAGCTTTCTGAAGAGGAGAGGTTAAGATCCAGCCAGTGTATGATCTCAATCAGTATGGGAGGCCTAGGTTTTGTTATCAGGGTACAGACTAGAGAAAATAAGAACAAGAGTTTTGGAATTACTAGACAAAATGGTTATCAGAATACAGAAATGCTCTTGTTAGTATTATTTTGTAAATTAATGTTACTTTGGCTACAAAGCCAGTATGCACTTCAGGTGACCCAAATTGTTTGCTTAACCCACCAAATAGGAACAGAGACTGAAATACACTTTAAAACCTCACACATTATATGGTACCTTCAAGTAGGGATGAATCGGGGAGAAGCTGTAGAACATCCCTTAACAGTTATTCTGGATTCTACACAAGGATATTCCCTGGTATTTTCAGCATCTTATTTGTGATATTCTCCTCTTCTTGGCCCACTCCAAGGGAAATTGTACACTCTAAATCCATTTACCACAATGGATGTACCACAAGTCAAGACAAAATAAAGATGAAAATAAAGCAGGGCCCACCCTTTCTGTAGCTAATGGCACTAATCAGCTATCAATGGGTATCCTCAATGACAGTAATAGGCCAAACATTATTGAAGCATGCTGATTGTTGATTTATTTGCAAGATATTCATAGGACAATGAAGAACTACCGTTAGAGAAAATGTCTATTCAGCAGGAGTATAATAACATGTAATAGGAGTACAACACACACTTTCAAGCCATTCTATCACGTCCATCTCTAGTAGACTCTGTGAGCTATTGTGGAGATGACCTTACTGGAAAGCAGGCAAAATAAAGGCTGCATCTCTGCCTCAGAAAGCTAATTAAAAAGCTACAGGAAAAAAAAAATTACCTGAGAATACATTTAGCTAATTCAGATCTCTGGCTGATAACAAAGCAAGACAAATTGCAAAGATCTGATACAAGTTCTTATGGTGGGCTTTAGCTTCAGCTTTTTATAAACTACATGAAGTATTTTCTTGCAAAATCAGATGGAGTATTTTTATTCTTAATAACTGAAAGTGTAATGTACTGTATTTTATGCTATTATAGAATTGTGTAAAGGTTATTTTGCTGCTAGTTCAATGCATATTTTCGTATGCAAATGACACAAATTAAATTATCTCAAATAGTAGCAGAAATTCCAGCAGAAGAGTATTTTTAATATAAAACATCATCCCCTCAAGTCATATTATAGATAGAGAATTGCTTCTGTATTTATATTTTTCATTAAAAATAAAATTATTAATTTCACAAGTTAATTTACTTTCCCCATCACAATGCCAAAATTGAAATTAAATATTCTAATGCTTAGAGATATTAAAGACTCATTTATTGAAAGCAGCTTATTGTTTTAGGAACATTTTCTTGATAAGTGAGTGTTGCTGCTATACTACTACAATATTTCCAATGAT
This sequence comes from Colaptes auratus, assembly GCA_015227895.2. NCBI lineage: Eukaryota > Metazoa > Chordata > Aves > Piciformes > Picidae > Colaptes > Colaptes auratus. Next base: position 24,601,932 of record CM026888.1, read on the forward strand.
TTTATCAACCACAATGCACATTGTTGCTTGGCTTTTGTTTAAGCCTTATAGAACTTACATTTTTTTGCTCAAGAACATAAAGGAGACTTTGTGCTCATCTTTACTCTGAGTATTTTTCCAGTTTTGAATATATGAACAGAACACTCCAATAAATGTTATGGAAAGGTCCAACTGGAGTGCAGTGATCATCCCCTTAGCAGGCCTCAGTATGCTTAATAGAAATAAAATAGAATAAACCAGGCTGGAAGAGACCTTCAAGATCATCACGTCCAACCCATCAACCAATCCAACCCACCTAAACAACTAACCCATGGCACCAAGCACCCCATCAAGTCTCCTCCTGAACACCTCCAAATGATGGTGACTCCACCACCTCCCTGAGCAGCCCATTCCAATGGGCAATCACTCTCTCTGTATAGAACTTCTTCCTAACATCCAGTTTAAACCTCCCCTGACAGAGCCTGAGACTGTGTCCTCTTGTTCTGGTGCTGGCTGCCTGGGAGAAGAGATCAACATCCACCTGTCTACAACCTCCCTTCAGGTAGTTGTAGAGAGCAATAAGGTCACCCCTGAGTCTCCTCTTCTCCAGGCTAAGCAATCCCAGCTCCCTCAGCCTCTCCTCATAGGGCTTGTGTTCCAAACCCCTCACCAACTTCGTTGCCCTTCTCTGGACATGCTACACACCATGTGCAAACTCCCTGTTACTTGCATGTAGCTTTCTGTCAATATAACATGATCATAACCTTCAAGGGTGAATGTTGGTGAAACACAGTAACAAATTATAATAATAAGATGAAAAAAAATCTTTTAGTATTTTCACAGCCTCATCTTTTCCTTCAAAAGGGGAAGAAGAAAAAGAAGGTCCTTCTTTTGTTTAATAATATGGCTTATTCTTCTATTGAAAAATGATCATTTTTTTCTTATTTTAGATTTATATATTGTGCCTAAATCAGGTCAAAGAAGGTTCAAACTAGGCATCTCTTTGGAAAAATCTTACGTTGAAGGAACAAGAAATATATATAGCAGGAAGATTATCCCATCAGTTAGATGAGAACCTGTGTTTAGTCAGCGAGCCACTTGAAGGTTAATCAGAACTTCAACCAATCCCATCGACAGAGATGCGATGAATATTTGATTCAGACTAATTAGTACGCAAATCCAGACTTTCTGAAGGTATTTGGAATGGCTTAGACAGTGACCCGGAAAAAGAATATAGATAGCAATACTCCACATTAATATGCTCCAAAAATTACTACAGTCCTACCTAGGTCACCTTCACAAACTCAGAAGACTTGCAGGTGTGAATAACAATAACCACTAGTAGTGGTAGATCTTGTTGCTTATCCTTCTTTTATCAGTGTTTCCCTGGAAACAGAGATTATGGATCTTATGGTTGTAGAGAGAGAAAGAAGTTCTGAGGGATTAGGATATGCATATACCCAAGATATAACTGTTTATTTATTTTACATGTATCTGAAGGCCTGAAACAAGATAATTTAACTCAGTGTAGGAGAACACTTTCAGAAATATCATCCACACACCAAGACTGCAGAAAGCAATTCATTCCTGTAACAGAACACAATGCAACACAGTCTAAGGCAGAAAGCAAGACCACCTGATACTTCAATAGGTATCTCTCCAAGTATTTCTTCAAGGCTTCTGCAGTGTAGACACATATCGTACTACAGTGTTTCATAGTAAGATAAGCAATAATTGAGTTATAAGCAAAAGAATTTGGAAAGCTATGATTTCTATACATTGGGCTGCTCAGGGAGGTGGTGGAATCACCATCACTGGAGGTGTTTAGGAAGAGACTGGATAGGGTTCTTGGTGCCATGGTTTAGTTGATTAGATAGTGTTGGATGATGGGTTGGACTCGATCTTGAAGGTCTCTTCCAACCTGGTTAATTCTACTCTACTCTACTCTAAATCTTACCAAACATGCATCTGCCCCACCACAAAGTATTGCAGACCTTGAAGTATCAAAGTTTAAAAGCCAAATGAACCAAGTCCTAAAGAGCTGACCTCCAAGCAATGATGTTTAGAATTTAGAAACAGATTAATAAATTATTTTAAAAAGAGAAAGAATGCCCTGATTGGCCTTTCTTCTCCATAAGACAGAACAAGGGGAGCACAAGGGGAACTCTTTGCTGGTCAGATGAGATTTCTTGTCAGTTTTTGACATTGCCTCAATTATACAGTCAGTAATAACTCTGTAAGAGCAATTATTCACTAAAAAGGTTAATGACTTCACTTAGATTTCTGCTCAGTTTTAAAATGAAGTTGAAAAACTTCTGATAAAGATTTATAAATATACAGAAATCACACATTCTGAATCAGAAATCTCAAAAGGAAAACTAATGATGTCTTCTAATTAAAATGGGATGACACAGAAAACCAAAACTTTACCTTGAGCAGTTACCAAATAGAGAGTATACCTTTCACCTCATGTTTTGCAGTCAGCAGTTTGGAGCATTTAATCCATGGATTTTTCTCTGGTTTGACTCGGTTTAAAAAAAAAAATCCTGATTCTAGCTGAGGCAAAATGAATTGTGCTACAGATGGAAATTCAAGTAGTTTTATGATCAACTGACAGGCAGAAACAAGAATATAAAAATAAATGGGAAAAGAGCCACTCGCTGAATAAAAGCACAAAGGGTACCATTACACAGGGTGCTAAACTTCCTCCCTTTAATGAGGCTTGACCATCGCCTCGCACTTTCCATGGTCACTTGGATTCAACAGAGCTGGCAAATTGCAGACTTGAACTTGGATGATGGATTTCTAGACATCAATGAAAATGAATAATTAGAATACATTTCCCTCCCCGCCCCCTTCAGATACCAAGAGATTTCTGTGCACTCCCACAGGCACACAGAGACCTACAATTTACAATGTAAAGCAAAACAAACAAAGAAAAAAAAGAGAGAGAGAGAAGGAAAAAAAAAGAAAGATATAATTAAAAATAGCCTACACCCCTTGAACCATACCTGTTGTCAGTGTAAACCTGACCTCAAAAACAGGTGGAGAGATAGAGAGAGGAGATACACTGTCAGAAAGATGAGGAAGGGCTAAAAGAATCTCTCTTAAATAGGCTTGGCCTACAGAGAAAACCAGTGTGGAACATCACCTGTGCCTATCCAGCAACTGACCACAAAAATCACATAGACAGTTTAAGTGTAGAGTTTTCTAAATAACCTTCCATCCTGTTACAAAGCCTTGTAAACTTTCAAGCCAATACCATGCCTGGATAAATGTTTTTATTTTCAATGCTACTTCTACATTAGCCTGGAGAAGAGGAGGCTCAGGGGAGACCTTCCTGCTGTCTACAACTACCTGAAAGGAGTTTGTAGCCAGGTGGAGGTCAGCCTATTCTCCCAGATAACCTGTGACAGAACAAGAGGACACAGTCTCAAGCTGCAGCAGGGGAGGTTTAGGCTGGATGCTAGGAAGAAATTCTTCACAGAAAGCATTGAGTGGCCATTGGAATGGGCTGCCCAGGGAGGTGGTAGAGTCACCATCACTGGAGGTGTTTAGGAGGAGCCTGGATGAGGCAGTTGGTGCCATGGTTTAGTTGATTAGATGGTGCTGGGTAATAGGTTGGACTCGATGATCAAGGTCTTTTCCAACCTGGTTAATTCTGTATTCTGTATGAATGCATTTGATTTAACAAAAAGCCCTGTGAAGCCCAGCATTCATGGCTAACAAATGTATAAAATAAAACTGAAAAAATGTGAGGTAAATTCTGAAAGAAACATTTCATAGGTGTCTGACAGCTTTATGCAGGGGAAAAAAAAATAACTTATTGATAGATATTTCTTTATAAGATAATTAGATTTCTTTCTTAGTGCAAGGGAAGATAAAAGATATTTAGAAACTAAATAGGCAAATCTTCTCTCCCATGTTTTCATTACACATACTGGAAATATTACAAAAAGGCACTGAATGAGCCAATACTTCAAAATGATAATACATGACAAAATATATCAAAATAATTATAAAAGTGATTCAGAGAAAAATGACTGTACATATTTTAAGTTAAACAGCAAGCTGTTAGTCTAACCAAGAAAATATTCTGCTTCTCTTTCTTTCTTTCTTTCCTTCCTTTTTTTTTTTCTTTTTTTTTTTTTTTAATTTCCTTAGATTTTTAAAGACCCACAAAATGGTTGAGCTTGGAAGGGACCTCTGGAGATGATCTAGTCCAAACCCCTTCTCAAGCAGGGTCAGTTAGTGCAGGCTGTTCAGGAAAGTGTCCAGTGCAGTTTAAATATCTCCAAGAATAGAGACCCTGAAACCTCTCTGGACAAACTATTTCAGTGTTTCACTGCCTTTACCATTAAATAAGCTTCTGCCTATGTGCAAGTGGAATTTGGACTTTACACTTGTGTTCATTGTGCTCTCGTGGCCTGGAAGGGAAATACCATTCTGGGGTGGATTAGAAGGGGTGTGACCAGTGGGTCAAGAGAGGTTCCCCTCCACCTCTACTCTCCACTGGTGAGGCCACACTTGGAATATTGTGTCCAGTTCTGAGCCCCTCAGTTCAAGAAAGACAGTGAGCTGCTTGAAAGAGTCCAGCACAGAGCCATGGGGATGATTAGGGGAATGGAACATCATCTGTATGAGGAGAGACTGAGGGATCTGAGGGCTCTTTAGCTTGAAGAAGAGACTGAGAGGTGACCTCATCGATGTTTATAAATATGTAAAGGGTGAGTGCCAAGAGGATGGAGCCAGGCTCTGCTCAGTGGTGCCCAATGACAGGACAAGGGGGCAATGGGTGGAAGCTGAGGCATTGAGTTTCACAGATTTTTGAGAGGTTCACCGGGTTCCCCACCCCCATCCAACAGCAAGCCCACATTTTCCCTGGCCTTCTTTCCACTGATGATGCATCTATTGCAATTTCTCTGGCTGTCATTTATGTTCTTCACCAGATTCAGCCTCAGATGGGCAGTGGTTTTCCTACCTCCATCCCTGAATGTTTGGAGAGTATCTCTGTACTACACCCAGGCCACCTGTCCCTGCTCCAAATTCTTGTATCTGATGGTGTTTCTTAGATAGGTGAAAATATACAAGACTACTAGAAGCTTTGAACAAAGGATTAAGGTCAGAGAAGACAACTGGAAAACATTACATGAGGGTTCAGCATGAAAATATAGACTCAGGGTTCTCATATACAAGATAATAGCTTGTGCAAAGTTGTTCTGAGAACCATGTTGTAAGAAATCCACAGCTTTAATTACTGCTTTGCTTTTAAGAAAGAAAAAGGGGGGAAAAAAAGATGTTTTGACATTATTTTGGGGTAGGCCAAGGATTTTACTTTCAAATTTTATTTGTAAAGCAAAAAAATAGTGATCATAGACAGGAAAAAGAAGGTATGTTAACAAGCACCAGGGAGTTGATTAATACACAGCTGAAGACATAAAAAAGCCACGAATTTCCTGGCAAAGTATGTTAACAAGCAACAGGGAGCTGATACAGCTGAGGACAAAAAATTCCACAAATTTGTTGGCAAACCCATAGAAACTGCACGTGTTACTGTGGGACACTAAATGTCTAGTCCTGTGTGTTGCTGGGCCTCACCCCAGCAATTAAAACCTTTGTAAACTCAAGTCCTGTTCTGGGTTCAAGATTGATCAGTTTAAGGACCCTATTTTTATTATCTTTAGCACATTGTTTACGCTTCTCAGAATGAGTCTATTTCCTTTTAATTACAGTTTGGCAAACCATAGCTCCCAACTGTTTGTTCAAAGATGCTTTGAAAAATAAGCCTTTAGGTTGCAGAAGAAAATTATTGTGACTGCACACAATTACTGACAAAAGCCAAACAAGAGCACGGATTTCTGGGTGACTCATCACACTTCTTTCTAGAATCTGAATGAATCTTCAAGGTGTAACACATTCACACACATTTAGTCTTCCAGATGGGCCAAATATCCAATGGCATGAATTGCAAAATAAAAACCAAACCCAAAACAAGGATAAAGACACTGAGCAGATATATGCCTGTGCAAGAGCTACTGCATTAGGACTGACCAAAGGCACATTCAAATTTGTATCAGTAATGAAAAGGAATAGGTTCTGAGGATACATATAACATCATCCATACAAGTACTATGAAAAAAGTTGATTTGTAAAGACATTCAAGCTACTGACTTGTACTTCTCATGTACAATCCAGAGTTACACATACAGGGAACATGCAAAAATCAGGGAGGAGAAAATAGTATGATAATTACTAGTGAATAATGTAATTTGCAGAGGATAGGTAATTGCAAAGAAATAAGATTACAGTTTCATAAAGGTAACAGTGCATATGCACAAAACAGTTATCTAAGAGATCCCTAAGGTAACAATAAGGCTACAGAGACCCTAATGTGGGTCCTGGAAACAGTGTGCCTTATCCAAGTATTCACCTTAAGCAGAATAAATCCCATTTTGCAGGAAGGCTAGAGGTTAGGGAAACCACCACATGGAAGGAATGTACTGTTTTCACTTCTGTAGCTAGCTGGGTATGTCCTGATGTGAGGATCTGTCCTTCACAGAGCAAAGACAGGCACTCTATAAACATACTGCTCTTCAAGTTTCACAAAATATTTGGCCTCCTCTCACATCATATTTGGAATAGATATAGGACTGTATAAATGTCATGAATCTCAATTTTAATTAAATTGACTACACTGATAGAGCCAGAAAAGTTTCTACATGTGGAGAACCATTTTGTGACATATTTCTAGTGAGGGCCCCATAGAAATATACTCTTCTTTGGAAGCTTTACCAATAAACTAGAAGAAAACATGGTAATACCTGGAAAAATCATTGAACTCTGAGAAGAGAGATTTGAAGAAATCACTGGTACATATATTTTCATTTAAGATAAGTCATACTGGATTAGGTCAGTAGCCCATCTAGCCCAAAAGTCTGTCTCTGGATTTGGCAAATACCACTTGTGTAGGACACAACTGTGGTTTTTAGCGTTAAAGACAAGATCCTCACACCTAAGAAGAAAAAGTAAACCACACAGCAATTGTTTTACTCTAGAATATGGAGATTCTGAGCAGAATGAATAAAAAAAAACTGTCATAATAAGATCTTCAATGCACACACAAGGAAAGGCAAAAAAACCCAAACAACAGATCACAAGATTGATAAATTCAGGTCTTCACCACCAGGCAGAATAAAGTTTTGATAGTCAGCTTTCAATAATAGTTCAAATAATTAAAAAGGCTCAGAAGATAATTGTATTTCATGTTTTTCACTGAAAGGGCATGTCTACAGTGCAGTCATTGCTGATAATGGAGAGCACATATATACACACATATTTGCTTTAACTTTTCAGGCTGGTAAATAGCATGGTCATACTGAGGCAATAGTAAAAGCTCAATAAGATATTCGACTTCAGGGGTGTGCCTAAGAGCTCACCCTGAATGCCCACTATTAACCAAGCTCACCCACACAGCTAGTTCCTCATGGCTTGCAATAGCTGCTGGTAAACCCATCTATGAAAAATCAGTCTGTTTAGTGTACCAAAAAAGGTGGCTAGGGCTTATATTTCCATATTTAGAAGGCAGCATTCATAACTTCAACAGAATAAAGGCTAGCAAAGACCTGAACTTGAAAACTGAAACTAAAGTAATTCAAACTAGGAACAGGGTGCACATTTTCAAACATGAAGATTACCTACCAACAAACCAGCCAGCCAGCCAACCAACCAATCAACCAAATCTTAAGAGAGGTAGTTACTCCCCTTCTTCTACCTGGCATCAGTAAATCAAGACTTAATTTTTTTTTTTTCTTGAAGACACACTAAAATGTAGACCAACATTTTGGGCCCACTGCAGATTTCATGAGAGTATTACTCCAAAAATATGTTCTCTGTGAGGAGCAATACCAGATAACAGCAGTGGTACACGATACTCTTAGCATGTAGGAGAGCAGCACTTTCTGCATTCTTATGAGTGAAGATACTGTTTTATTCCCCTGGTACTGTTCAGTCTTCCTAGGAGCAGCTATTCCTGCAAAGGAGGACAGGAAAGAGGCCCTTGGACTCTTCCTCACACACAGCCAAAGTAATTAACAAGGTGATCAGTATTGTGCACTGCACCGCTCACCAAAGAGAAGCTCCATCCATCCAACTCAGAAAACTGTTGTAGGGAAGGAATATTTGGGTAAGAGAGAAGCCAGACAGAGCTGATCTACACAAACCAGCATGTGTACATATGGGTTCTGTTTATTGGCTGTATCTTTCAAGAGCAACCAAGAGGAAAAAAAAAAAGCCTCTTATCTTCTATTCATAATATATCTTCTTTAAAAATTATGAATTGTTTTAGCTGTAACTGTCAGCACGATGCTGACAATGCTTAGTTTCATTGATTTTATGATGGAATATTATCTGCTTTGCTGAAGGTTTTGCAGAGCTGTTTCTAATCCAGTGATAGATGTTGGCAAACTATCCTTAGGAATTGTAACATTCTGACATTTTTTGCAGCCTGAATATAATTAATAAAAAAACCTCTGTAGCAAACTGTTTAGTGGAACAAGACTAGGGCTTGAGTCATTTCATTAGAGTCTTTTACTAACAAATAGGAATCAGTTTGTAAGGTTAGAAGAGATTATTTTGGCATTTAAAGTATATTTGGAATGAGGGAAACATGTAAAATACCTCTTTAGTTGATTAGATAGTGTTGGATGATAGGTTGGACTTGATAATCTCAAAGGTCTTTTTCAGCCTGGTTAATTCTATTCTATTCTACTCTCCATTCTATTCTACTCTCCATTCTATTCTACTCTCCATTCTATTCTACTCTCCATTCTATTCTACTCTCCATTCTATTCTACTCTCCATTCTATTCTACTCTCCATTCTATTCTACTCTCCATTCTATTCTACTCTCCATTCTATTCTACTCTCCATTCTATTCTTTGTATTCCAACAGTTAAGCATTGTCTTCAAGAGTGATTTTATTACCTTGGAAATTAGCAGTTTTATGTCCCATTTCCTGCCTTTCCTTTCTGTTCACCTATATTTACCCTTTTCCATCTCTCTTAAGATTCACCAAGTATTACCTATAGCTTGGAATGTAGTATCACAGAATCACAGAATTTCAGGGGCTGGAAGGGACCTCAAAAGCTCGTCTAAGTCCAACCCCCCTGCCAGAACAGGATCATCTACACCAGATTACATAGGAATGCATCCAGGCGAGTTTTGAATACCTCTAGAGAGGGAGACTCCACAACCTCCCTGGGCAGCCTGTTCCAGGGCTCTGTCGCCCTCACTGTGAAAAAAGGTTTCCTCATATTTACATGAAACTTCCTATGCCTTAACTTCCACCATTGCCCCTTGTCCTGTCATTGGGCACCACCGAGCAGAGCCTGGCTCCATACTCTTGGGACTCACCCTTTACATATTTATAAACATTGATGAGATCACCTCTCAGTCTTCTCTTCTCTGAGCAAAAGACGCCTCAGCTCCCTTAGCCTCTCAACTAGATGATCCTTGAGATCCCTTCCAACCCTAAAAATTCTATGATTCCATGTTCTGTTCCCCTAATCATCCCCATGCTCTCAAGCAGCTCACTGTCTTTCTTGAAATGGACACAATATTCCAGGTGCAGCCTCACCAGTGGAGAGTAAAGGGGGAGGAGAACCTTTCTTGACCTACTGGTCACATCCCTTCTAACCCACCCCAGAATGGTATTGGCCTTCCTGGCCACATGCAAAAGTGAGAATTACTAAAACAAAATAAAACCAGGAATAGTAATTTCTACAGGAAAAAAGAAAAGGAACAGGAAGCAATATTTTAGTACAGAGCTACAGTAGTTTGACAGCTTACTGAGACAAGCAAAACAAATAGCTGCTTGTTGGCTGGGCAGAACACTCAGGAGCACACTGAAAGAAACAAAGGCAGGGCTCAGGACAATAAAAGCAGCAAGAAGTTGGATTCTGTCGTGCTAAGGATTGTTTTTCAAACCATCTCTCCTCAGGGGGTGAAGGAGTTTAAGAAGTGACCCATGCACATGACAGGACCCTGTAAAGTACAATAGCTAGATACATGCTTTTTAATTAAAAACAATGATGAAACAGCAAAATATCTGCTGAAGAAAAAGGCTTTCCTATGGTTCACACTTTTAAAGTGTGTTTTTCAGTTAAAGGAAAGTCTTAATAATCCTCCTTGAAATGCTGTAAGTACTTTCTAAATTTCTAAGCAGAGGTAACTGTGGTTTATATGTGGGAAAGGGCCTCACACTTTCACTGCATTTGAAAAGTAATCTCTCCTTTTTAACATCAAAAGATGCATAACACTATAGATATATTAAAAAATAATAATAAGCAAGTATTTCTTCATATTGGTTCTTAACTCTGATTTAAATAAGGTTCTATAACGCCAGAGTTGCTGATGGCTCTGGGATTTGCAGTTACAGCAAACAGAAACTGTACAGGTGAAGTGTACACTAAGGCATACTGATGCATATAAACAAAAAAGCAAGAAGAAAGCTAAAACCTTTTATATCAATGAGCAGCAAAGAAAGAACATTTGTATCTTGTGCTGAGTCCACCTTTCATGGCTTAAACAGAATAAAAATGTTATTCTGGAAGCAGACAGATTTAAAATGACTGTGGGAACACCACATTCCTTGAATTCCTAGCTAAGAAAATTTCTATGCTATCTTATTGGTTTTTCTCTACATTTCATAGCACATAACTACTCTAGCTGAGAAATTTTCCAACTTTTCAACTGATTGAAGGCATGTCTGTTAGCAAAGAGCAACTGAATAATGTGTTATTACTTTTAAACAATTTGGAAATTCCAGAGACATAAAAAGCCATCCTGCTTCAGCTTCATTTCCATACAAGTGCACAAAGCTAGCTGCCAATAAAAAGAAATTATCTGGGAAGCAATCAGAAACCTTCACAAACATTAAATAAAATGCCATAAGGTACTGTACCAGGAGTACCATACCATAAGGTATCATAAACACTGAGATATATTGTGTGTCAAACTGTGTTAGCAAATATGCTTTCCTAACACTCATCAAGGAGCAGAAAAAAATCCCAGCTCTTATTCCCCTAATCCTTAGAGAAGAAAGCATTCTATAAATAGATGTGTTAAAAAAAACCCAACCCACCAACCACAGAAAAACCTGGTTTATTAGTGTTATCCCAACATTTTACCATAATTACTCACAGTGCCTGATTCCCTAAATAGATGCAATAAAAATTAATATTTATAGTTGTGTGAACTCTGATCTGGAGGGGAAAAAAGTTTAATGCTAGTTTGGAATTAAGGTTGAATGCTACCTTGATTCAAAGACAATTTTCTTAAACACTGCCTGTGTTTCAATACTCAGTATAAGCAATTTCCAAATCTCATGCTCTTTAACATCTTTATTGATGATCTGGATGAGGGCATCGAGTCCATCATCAGTAAATTTGCGGACGACACCAAGCTGGGGGCAGGAGTTGATCTGCTGGAGGGCAGAGAGGCTTTGCAGAGGGACCTCAACAGGCTGGACAGATGGGCAGAATCCAATGGCATGAGATTGAACACATCCAAGTGCTGGGTTCTGCACATTGGCCACAGCAACCCCAGGCAGTGCTACAGGCTGGGGTCAGAGTGGCTGGAGAGCGGCCAGGCAGAGGGGGACCTGGGGGTACTGATTGATGGTAGGCTGAACATGAGCCTGCAGTGTGTCCAGGCAGCCAGGAGGGCCAATGGCATCCTGGCCTGCATCAGGAACAGTGTGGCCAGTGTGATTCTGCCCCTGTACACTGCACTGGTTAGACCACACCTTCAGTACTGTGCCCAGTTCTGGGCCCCTCAGTTTAGAAAGGATGTTGACTTGCTGGAACATGTCCAGAGAAGGGCAACGAAGTTGGTGAGGGGTTTGGAACACAAGCCCTATGAGGACAGACTGAGGGAGCTGGGGTTGCTTAGCCTAGAGAAGAGGAGGCTCAGGGGTGACCTTATTTCTCTCTACAACTACCTTAAGAGAGGTTGTAGACAGGCAGAGGTTGGTCCAGCTGGTTGCAACCAGCACCAGAACAAGAGGACACAGTCTCAAGCTGCACCAGGGGAGCTTCAGACTAGATGTTAGGAAGAAATTCTTCACAGAGAGAGTGATTGCCCACTGGAATGGGCTGCCCAGGGAGGTGGTGGAGTCACCATCATTGGAGGTGTTCAGGAGAAGACTTGATAGGGTGCTTGGTTGCATGGTTTAGTTGATTATGTTGGTTGGATGATAGGTTGGACGCAATGATCTTGAAAATCTCTTCCAACCTGGTTTATTCTATTCTATGCTATTTTCTCTGTACATCTGCTAACAGTATGGGAGTCTTGCTGATAACTTGCTCCAAGTTTAAGCTTCATTTGTTGAGATGTCTGAGACTGATGATGAAGTTACACAAATGAAAGTTTAAACTGAGCTCTGAGCTCTCTCAGAATGAGAGACAAAGAAGTGAGAAATCAGTGTTACTTCTAAAGCCCCACATGTCATTATGATAGTACCAGTATAGCATGCTTGCACAACACATGATGGGACCTTACCCATCCTGACATGGGTAGCCCTAGCCCTACTTTTAAAAGGGTGTGATTTGATGTGTAAATGGCAAACCCTCAAATGGGAAGAAGCTGGATGCACTCTTAGCAACTTCGAATACTGAATGAGGACACACTCAGATTTGGGTAAACTATTCTGTATCAGTATGAACCTACAACCCCTCCAACACTAAATATATCCCTGTGTATACCTCCTCAACAATGTCTCAGATTTGGATATCTATAAAAATTAAAGAAATGTAAACATATGAAATACACATCACAAGTAGTAGCAGGCCCACAACTCTGTTCTACAGGACACCACTTCTTCCACTCGGAATTTCAAACAATTGTGTAAGAAAAATATCAGAAGACTGAAGTAACATCATAACCACGGCCAGGTATTCCACCACACTGGGAGCTCCGTGGACCTTAGCTGCAAAATAAGGACTCACATGTGAAGGCAAATATATTGGACTCTTGCCAGCAGATGAGCCTTGATATATATCACAGAGCTCCTGATGCAGCTTCAATATGATATTTAGGATCAGATCCTGACTTTTAGTAGAATACATGCCTAAGAAAGAGACAAGGCACCTGAGCTGCAAAATTTGGGCCAGCATGTCCTCAGTTTCCACTGACCTGTAAAATGCCAAATAGTCTTTGATTTAGAATGTCTTTTCTCAATACCTTTGGTCAAAAGCAGCTGCCTGAAGAGGAGTGATGTTAGAGTGACATCCTGCTTCATAAAACAACTTGCTAGCATCTTCATTAAGCAATTGTATCTGAATACTTAACAGCAATTGTAAAGTTTCTGTTGGATTTTTAGGATTCTGCTCAAAGTGAAGTTATTTAGCTTCTTTAATGTTGGTGGATCCCTGACAGCTTACATAAATACTCCAAAGGATACAAAAGACTTAAAAGTAACTTTCAGGCATTGATTGAAATGGAATGGCAGTGAGTTAAAAATGAACTTCTGTGTGAAAGGTTTGAATCTTCTGACATACATTTCCCTGCATTTGTAGGTAGGTTAATACTGCAATTGAATAACTGCATAAAAACAAATTAAAGATATGAACACTTCCATTAAATTTTTTGGTATCTCTCAGTCATAACAATCTAACAAGTCTACCTTTTTTTCAATCACATCTCATTACTAAATGAAAATAGTCTTTTATACATCCTTAAATGGTGATCAACAAAATGGTAGAGTCAGCATCAGAATTCAGTGGTGCTGAAATTTGCCATACTTGTTGATAGCAGCCATTACCAGACAGGGGAAAGTACACTTTGATGTGTCAGGGCAAGTTTAGACTCGAGGTGAGAAGAAAGTTCTTTGCAGAAAGAGTTATTGGCCATTGGAATGTGCTGCCAAGGGATGTGGTGGAGTCACCATCCTTGGAGGCATTCAAAAAAGGATTGGACATGACACTTGAAGCCATGGTTTAGTTGTCATGAGATGTTGGGTGATAGGTTGGACTTGGTGATCTCTGAGCTCTTTTCCAACCTCATTGATTCTATGGTTCTACAATTTCTGCATGTTTATTTCTCCCATAAGATTTTTATTTACTCCCACAAGCAATTTCAACCAAAAGGAAAGCAGAAGGGGGGGAAATGGAATTTTTGAAGCAGAAATATAGCTTCAAAAATAAACTTCTCTAAACAAAACATTAGATTTATGTCCATGATTAAATCCCAAAGACGAAACATTGCAGAGCATCAGCCTATTTCTTTGTTAAACCAAAGGGGCATCTTGAGCCTATTCTTGTGTTTTACTTCTGCCTGGCTAGACCCTGGAATCAGCAAAATATGCAACTAGCATAACCTTGACCACTGCCTCACACATTCAACAGGGAGTTGTTTTTTACATAGCATTTTCCCCAAAGTTATCTATGTCAGTTTTCCCAACTTTGATGTGTGTAGACTTTTAAATGCAGAAGTGATTTGCAAATAAATCCACTGCTACTTTGCTGTAGAATAGCACATTTTTACTGCTAATTTTCTTTATAGAAATGAAAATCAGCAAAACCAGAGAAGGGCCACGAGGATGATCAGAGGGCTGGAGCACCTCTCCTATGAGGACAGACTGAAGGGGTTGGGGCTGTTCAGTCTGGAGAAGAGAAGGCTCCGAGGTGACCTCATTGTGGCCTTCCAGTATCTGAAGGGGGCCTACAAGAAGGCTGGGGAGGGAACGCTCAGGCTATCAGGGAGTGATAGGACTAGGGGGAATGGAATGAAGCTGGAGGTGGGGAGATTCAGGCTGGATGTGAGGAGGAAGTTCTTCCCCATGAGAGTGGTGAAGCCCTGGAATGGGTTGTCCAGGGAGGTGGTTGAGGCCCTGTCCCTGGAAGTGTTTAAGACCAGGCTGGATGAGACTCTGGTCGGCCTGATCTAGTGTAGAGTGTCCCTGCCCATGGCAGGGGGATTGGAACTAGATGCTCCTCGTGGTCCCTTCCAACCCTGAGTGATACTATGATACTATGCTTGGGGGGTGGGAGAGAAAAAAAATTAGCAGGAGCAAGAGAATAAGACAAAAACGGGAATCACAGTGTTTATGTTCAAATACAGGTTAGAATGTAAGGTATGTAACAGAGATTACATTTCAGTCCATTCCAGGGTCAGAACAATATTGCTTATTGAAGATGTATTCCCATACACACACCCCCAACAACCAACCCACCCACCCACAAACAAGCAAGCATACAAAAAAATGTGAAAAAAGCTCAGTGCACTATAACAATAATATGGGGGGAAATATTATAAATTCACTTCTGAAGAGAAGATCTATGAATCATCGAGGAATAAAAGGCATGTAGTTTGACAGAAATACAAGCACCATAATCATCTTTAGGCTGAATTATGAAACTGAAATGCTACACTTCCCACCACATCCATGCATGACACAAAATCTTTCAGAACTTTTTTCCAGAGGAAATGAAGTAGGGGTGAGGAACCACCAAACATACAAGAGAAGCTGATTGCTCAATGAATAGAAAACACAAAGAAACATAAGTTACAGTCTCACCAGATGAATACCTATCTAAACAGATCCTCTCCAGGGAAACAGCACCACACATTCCCAAAAGCACCAAAAGCCTGTCAAAGGGTGCTCCAACATGCCATAGAACAGGCTCTGGTTCAAGATCCTAGCTGTGATAAAGCCAACAAAGTATTTGGGACAGTGTCTTTCATATCTTCAAGAACCAGTCTCTGGGAGATTGTTTTTCTCACCAGAAATCAGAAGCTAGGAAACTATGAGCATGTGAAACCTTGCAGAAATATTTGCTGAAAAAAGTCCAGGTTTAGAAAAACCTCTCTCTCCCAATTTCATTTCATGAAGAAGTTCCAAGACAGTTCTTCTCTCTTCAAGACATGCTCCATTCAGAGAGAAACGGAGTGTAATGCTGCACAAACAGACAGAAATATCAGATGCCAAGGCCTATTTTTGGATATGAAAATATAAGAAGAAGGAGACATCATAAAGCCAAAGAAAAGCTTGTCCTCACTTGGAAGGACAAATAATTCTCATTTTCTTGTTTTGCTTTGTTAACATGCATGTTTCTTCTTGTTAGACTTATCTATGAAATCAGTAGGAACAGGCAACTGAGGGAATTTTGATTCCAGCAAAGTTAGTTTGTAAAACAACCCTTTAGAAATGAAACCCTTCCTCTACAGTATCACAGTATCACAGTATAACCAAGGTTGGAAGAGACCCCAAGGATCATCAAGTCCAACCTGTCCCAACAGACCTCACAACTAGACCATGGCACAAGCGCCACGTCCAATCTCCCCTTGAACACCTCCAGGGACGGCGACTCCACCACCTCCCTGGGCAGCCCATTCCAATGACGAATGACTCGCTCAGTGAAGAACTTCCTCCTCACCTCGAGTCTAAACCTCCCCTGGCACAGCTAACAGTAATGGAGCATGCAGGGCTACCAGCACAACAAGCTGAATATAAGCTCTCACAGATATTAAAAGAAGATGCCAGGAAAGAGATCTGGACACTTGTCTGAATTCAGATTCTCATTTGGCAATGTTCTGAAGGCAGAACTAATTAAAGGTTACAGTTGGCTCTGTTGCATTACCCAGCTACTAGAGACTATGATTGTTCTAGGCCCAAGCAAGTGTGCAACTTCCAAAAAAAAAAAAACAAACCAAACCAAACCAAACACCAACAAATAACTCCACAACATAGAGAATTAAACAATTCTCTATTTAAGACAGAGAGTTTGACACCCATTCAAAAAAAAGAAGAATGAAAACCAAACACAAACAAACAAAAACAACAGAAAAGGTAACTGGAAGACCAGCAACAAAACAGCTTGAAAACTTTTGCTAGTTCAATTCCCATCACAATACATAGTGTGAAGCTGACACCACTACCAAATGCAGAAGTTGCACAGAGAAAAATGGTTTCTAATTTGAGAGATACAGAATACCTTTTCGTCTTCTTTTGTTTCTGAACAATTAATGCAGCACTGTTTCGGCACATTCTGGAGTTGGGCATCTAACACCAGCTTTAACCTTCAAGACTGAAATGAGACTACACTTAAGCATGAAGTTTCACCTTCTACTCAGTGAAGTATAGGACTGAACATTACTGTGGAGTGGCAAACATGTTCAATTAATTTCTTTGTCCAAGTGTATCTCAACTCGAATTTCTGCCTCTTAATACAGGTCATTCTACGGCAATTCATTCTCTGCTGCAACGAGTGCTAAGAACTTCCAAATGAAGCACAAAGGAGCTGGCACATGAAGCTCGGATCTAGACCATTTATGCATCTGTAGCCCACCAGAATGTTGACCAACTCTCTAGTCAACCAAATTTTCCTGAACTACTTAAGAATTAAATCAGCAGAAAATATTAGATAATACAAAATTCCAGAAATCAGAGTTATGTCCTGATCTTAACCTCCATGATCAACATGACCAGCACCAGAACAAGAGGACACAGTCTCAAGCTGCACCAGGGGAAGTTTAGGCTCGAGGTGAAGAGAAAGTTCTTCAGTGAGAGTGTTGATGGCCATTGGAGTGTACTGCCCAGGGAGGTGGTGGAGTCACCGTCCCTGGAGGTGCTCAAGAGGGAATTGGACCTGGCACTTGGTGCCATGGTTTAGTCATGAGGTCTGGGGTGACAGGTTGGACTTGATGATCTTTGAGGTCTCTTCCAACCTGGGTGATTCCGTGCGATCTGATTTTAGCATACAGCTACCTGAACCTTTTCTAAAGTATTCCAGAGACACTTGGAAAGTCACATTTGGCCAGATCTGTATTCTTTGCTGCTGCTGCCCCACTTTTCTGTCACAGTGTAATCACTGGATTACTCACTCTGCGAGTAGGAGGCACTGGATTCAAAGTTCTGAACAGGCTGAGGGAACCAAATCTGTATTTTCCATGTCCTAGGAGAATGACTAACTCCCTGCCTCCAGGCTGATGACTGTGAGTTTTCAGACTCCCCACAACATTTTACAAGGAATGTTTACAAGAAACTTTTTTTCTTTTTGCAAGAAATCTCCACTGGAAAAAAAGAAATATTGTGGGTCAGCTGATCTCTCTTGATGTTATTAAAGTATTTGATTGCAAAGTGGAATTATGTTGAAAATAGATTACTTTCTTGGGACTCCAAAGATCCCTGAAGTGGAAAAAAAAAACTAAAAAAATAAAGAAAGAGGAAAAAAAAACATCTCAACTTCCTTATTTTCAAATAAGGCCTTTAATCTGAGGTGTTAGGGAATAAGAGGGAGAGAAACTATGTTTTACTATAGGGTTGGACCAGATTTTCTTGTGCGATTGGCACAGGCTGGTGTAGTGTGTTCACTCAAGTACATCAAAAAGGGTTGAGTCGGTCAGTGGAAATTTAGGTATTGAATGGGATTACCGCCCCCCACTGTTACCAGGAGGTTTCCAGGATCACACCTACAAATACCACCCTAAGACCTCGATCTTGGGAGACCTAAACCTAGCCAGGTACTCACCACCTTGCTGTAGTTTCCCCAAGGTCAGCCTCAAGTTTCATGTTGATCAACTACACCCAAGTGAAAAAACACCATAGCAAATGCCTGGTTTCTATTTGCAGTTCATGCTGAGACAGCTGTTTGATTTTGCTGCCTTACAATGAAACTTTCAGAGTTGTTTTGTTTGCTTAAAGACAAAAGGCTTATTTATATACAGATTTGATATCTGTAACTGATAACTTGCAATTCCAGAGGACAGCTATGTTTAGAAATTCAACTGTGTAAATAAAGTGTTTTAAACAACTCTGCTTACAGAAAAATCAGTGGGCTTATGTTCCAGCTGGATATCTTTCACCTGAAGTTGGGCAATGTACATTATCAGCAAAACTCTCAGCTGAATTTTGGCTGCATATTTGCTATGAACAACAAAGATGAAGAGGCAGAAAGAGCTGCTATGTGTTCAAAAGGAGGTGGAATCTGCAGAATCTGCCCGGCAACAATCTACATTTTCCAGTTCTTTATGTCACATGTTGCGTTTTGCACCCGGTAGCAAGGAAGTACAAGTGTGAAACAGAAGAAAGCTACAAACATCTGCTGCCTTTATCAAAAAGTCAGTGTTCTGTCACCCCAATCTTTTAAGACACTTTAGATTAAAATAGCAGATTCTCAAATAACATGCATCGGTCAGGCTGACCACTTCACAAGAACTCCATATTGAAACTGAGTCATCCAACAGAACTGAAACATACACAAACACAGAAACCACAGCATATTAAATATAAAGAGAAAGGTTATGATCTAAACCAGTGCAAACTTCAAAATTCATGGTTAATCATGATACACCATATGTCCTCCACCACCTAGCCACAACGGGGGTCCTTTAATTACTCTGCTAATGTGCTTTTGTGTCTAAGTGCTGGAGGACATATGGTACATTTCACTTGTAACCATGAATTTCATGTCTTTAATGCTTTCTGTCAAGATTCAAATGTCCTTTTAAATGTATACATGTGTATACACTTGAATTCATATGCCGGTATTGTCACCTATTTGAATCCATGTACCAGTCTGTACCTCACAGTGCAAGGTATTTATACCCCATTTCAGGAGCAAATGGATAAAAGATTGAAATCTATTATATTTTATTGCACAGCCATATTAAAAAAAAACAAAAACACATATCAACCTACTTAATGACCTGGAAGAGGGACAGACAGGCAGCTAATCACCAGTTACAGAAAAATGACTTCTGGTTCCAAATTTATGTCAGAGCATACACAAAGGAATACTAAGTGAATCAATGGTACTTCTGTTTTTCCTTTAGGATTGTATCAGAAAGCTACTTTGTAACTTATTGCTATGTGCTGCTGTCCATTAATGGACAATATTTTTAATCTATTTTTCATTTCAGGTTAAAAAGTAAGAAGGTTCTGTCAGCCTCTTCAATTTTTCTGCAAGTGACAGTTCAGAGGAGCGCCGATGAATGAAAATGCCATTCTGATGTGCCTAATGTATTGTAGGCAGCAATCACATCTTTGGGATAAACAAGGTGCAACACAGGCTTCAGTCTTCTGCTAAAGATGGTATTCCTCATTTTAAAAGGTGTCAGTGTCTAGACAAAGAGGATGACATCTTTTAAAGTGCCTTTGGAAATTAGACAGCGATTCAATGCACCTGGACTCAGATGGTGGTGATGTGCCTGATGTATGTACAGTCAAGACAATTAAGTTACATAATCACATTCTGAGTCAATTACAGTTCCAAAGAGATTGGGATTTGCCTTATGTAGGAAGAAGGCTCATTTTATGTTCCAGTTACAATAAAGAATTTCTCAAGCATCTCCGTGTTGTTAAGGGGTTTAACCCAGAGACAGCTACCATGCCAGCCCTGAATTCTACAGTATTTTCTCCAGTTCCCCCTACATTTTAATATAAATTGCAGCCCACGAAGACATCAAGTACTGCTGCTCACTCTGAACAGATCAAGATCAAATATTGTGCTACAAAAACATAAGCTTAAACTACAGCATGCCATTTAAAGGTTAGGAAACTAAGAAACTGTTCAGTTTTACACTAAGTAGTCAGCTAAAAAGCCAGAAATTAAGCTCTCTGATGGGTCAAGTTTACCTTTTCAAGCTCAATGCTGTCTGCTGCTCCTTTTTAATAATGCTGCATTCTGGTGCTTGTCTTTGATCTGCAAACAAATATTAAGTGCAGTTCCTCAACTGGAGAAATATTATGTACAAACTGGGACTCCAGCATTTGGCTGTTCTCACTCTGTATGTCATAAATAAGCCCTGATCTAAGCTAGTTTCTGAAAAGGATGAAAACAAAAAAATCTCAGAATTAATCAAGAGAACCATCACACTCAAAGACATAACCAGCTTCCCCTCTATAGATGGCTAACACACTGACATTTTTATACTACCATGAATGCTTATGAGAACTAACCCTCTGTTGTTGCTTTTTCTCAGATATGAGCCCATATTGAGACGAAGGAGCAAGAGAATGATGACAGAAGGAGATTAGGTTATTGGGGATTACGTGGGCAAATTCCACATATTCTTACAGAAAATGAAAACTCTCCATAGCCACTTATGATTCAGTTTGCCTGAAACTATGCCAACTGAATTATAGCTGTTTGGTACCAATCTGCTGAGATTCACAGGATAAAGCAAAATGTTTACAGGATAATGCAGCTCACTGCACAAGATGGCTAACAGCACATTCAGCTAAAGATTCACAGCTGAAAAAAGTTACAAAGTGCTGTAAACAATTTTCTGTGGAATAGCTTTTAAAGCACTGCCCAAGTCAGATAAAACCACTAGAGATTATGAAAAATTGTCAGAGGTTGAAAGTGTATACTTTTAGTAACCCTCCAACTAGCCAGTATCTTTCAATTGTATTCAAACCCCTCTGTGTTTACGTGGACAATGAGCTCTGTTTTCATATGTGCAGCTTCAGAAGATGGTCAGAGCACAGTACAAGGCCAACCTGTGAGGTCAAACTAATTACAACTGTCTCTTGTTAAAGTTTGTAAACTGGAAAAAGGCAACTAATCTGAATTCTTATGTAGCACAATAAATCCCATTTGAAGTGGGGAAAGAGAATAAAAGGTGGAGAATTAGTTAAGCTCAAAGTACAACCAATCAAAGTCTCTGTGTGTTTGTTTTCGCACTGGGACAGTGAGTCAAATTTCTTCAGGAAAAACAAAACTCAGGGGAAAAATTCACCCATACTCTTTATTTAACAAAAATTAAAAGCTTTGGCTTAGAAAGATGACATTAACCTTGAAAAAAAAAGTATTTTTAGTAATGATTACATAAGACAGAACTACCCACCACTGAAAATCCCTGTTTAAAAATGATAGAAAGTTGTAAGTTTCACAGGTTTTCCTGGTATATTCCCATTGATAACTGAGTTCTCAAATATAGTGAAGTGACCACACATATTAAAGCACACTCTAACAGTTACACATAGAGATCAACCAAATGAACCACGTTTGTTTAAAGGAGGCCTAGAAAATGAAATTAGACAAAGTATTTCAGTGTTGGCTTCCTCATTTAAGTCAATGTAATGATAAAACTACATTTGTTTACCTCGACTGTCTCTGTTGAACAAACGCCCTATCAAAATCATCAGCATTAGTTGGTGACATGATTGTCACATAGAATAGAATAGAATAGAATAGAATAGACCAGACCAGACCAGACCAGACCAGGTTGAAAGAGACCTTCAAGATCATCGTGTCCAACCTATCATCCAACACCACCTTATCAACTAAACCATGCAACCAAGCACAAAACCATGCAGCCATGCACAATTTCTGCAAAGGCACACAGTTGATGGGTTTGGGGGATGAACTCAAACTTCTAGTAAGGGTCTTCCTCTACCACAGGAGAAATCCATACAGACTGGAATTTAAAGAAGTGCTTCTATCTTGTACTTTGTCTCCTTGTAGGAAACAGCATTTTCCAGCTATCAAGTCTTCATTGTTGTAATGCTGAACTCACATTACATCTAAAAGACTACTCAAACCAGAGGCATGTGCAATGCAGATTACATTTCAACTTGGTAAATTACTGTTAGAGAGATTTTTTAGGCTGTATTTGCAAAGCACACCACAAAATTATTTGAACAAGTCTCTATTTTCCCATCTTTGGTAAAATAAAGGCTCCATTAAACAGGACAGAAAAGCACCTTTTCTTCAACATGCTTCAGTGGTTTAGACTTGACTTGATATCAAAGAGTACATTGCAGTCTACATGACATCATTTAGAAGGAATTAACTAAGCACAGACCTCTGGTCACAGCTGTGTAGACAGAAACAAAGCAAAATTATATATAGACAGGAGAATACCTTCAATTATCAGTCTATTTACAACAGAAGTTTGGATGGCCTATTGCAGTGGGAAAAAAAAAATGTGCTTTCAATATTAAAGCATTAAGTTAGAGCTTCAGCTCCATCTCCCACCTCTCAATCTTTTCTTCTCTTATCTTCTTTAGTTTGGTGGGGTTGGGGTTTGGAGAGTTTGTGGGGTTTTTAACTTTTCATTAACTGCTAAAATGAGAAGAAATTTTTTAACTCTTTTGTCCAGGAAAAAAGAGAATAGAAAAAGATAGAAGTTCCCTCGTGGTTGATTTTCATCCAGTTTCTTCGTGGAAAGAACTATAAAAAAAAGTTCCAATGTATATTACTTTTCATTTCAGAAATTTCAGCAGTCCCTAAACCTCCAACAGTATACTTTGAAACCTAATCTCTTTGTAGTGGTAACTAAATAAACCAAACTGCATCAATGAAAGCTCTCAGAGTAACTCAAGGATATTCAGCACAAATGATCTATAAAAATACAGTAACCAATCTTCAAAAACACCATTAAGGCAGAATGCTTAAAGACCACAGTCTCACAGGACATTTTATTAATATTACTTCATGTAGTCTCATCTTTAAATCGTCTTCCAAGCTTTATTGAAGTTTAACTTCCAAAATTACAATACAATACAATACAACAGGTTGGAAGAGACCTTCAAGATCATCACGTCCAACCAATCCAACCCACCTAAATACAATACAGTACAATACAGTACAAAAGAGTACAATACAGTACAATGCAGTACAATACAACCCACCTAAACAACTAAAAAAACTAAACCCTGGCACCAAGCACCCCATCAAGCCTCTTCTTGAAAACCTCCAATGAAGGGACCACCACTTCCACAGGCAGCTGATTCCAGTGGGCAATCACTTCTCGGTATAGAACTTCTTCCTAACACCAGTCTAAACCTGCCCTGGCGCAGCCTGAGACTGTGTCCTCTTGTTCTGGTACTGGCTGCCTGGGAGAGGACCAACTCCGCCTGGCTACAACTCCCTCAGGTAGTAGTGTATAGAGCAATAAGGTCACCCTCAGTCTCCTTTCTCCAGGCTAAGCAACCCCAGCTCCCTCAGCCTTCCTCATGGGCTTGTTTCCAAACCCCTCACAACTTTGTTGCCATTCTTGGACACGCTCCAGTAAGACAAATCTTTGCTAAAATGAGGGGCCCAGAACTGGACACAGTACTAGGTGCGGCCTAACCAGTGCAGTGTACAAGGGGCAGAATGACCTCCATGCTCCTGCTGGCCACATGTTCCTGAGCAGGCCAGGATGCCATTGGCCATCCTGGCTGCTGGACACACTGCAGGTCATGTTCACCTACAATCAACCAGCACCCCAGGTCCCTCTCTGCCTGGCCGCTCTCCACCACTCTGACCCCCTGTAGCACTGCATGGGTTGTTGTGGCCAATGTGCAGAACCCGGCACTTGGAGTGTTAAATCTCATGCCGTGGCCTCTGCCCATCTGTCCAGCTGTCCAGGTCCCTCTGCAAAGCCTCTCTGCCCTCCAGCAGATAACTACTGCCCCACAGCTTGGTGTCATCCGCAAAATTTACTGATGATGGACTCGATGCCCTCATCCAGATCATCAAAAAGATGTTTGAAGAGCATGGGGCCAGCAATGATCCCTGGGGCACACCACTAGTGACTGGCCGCCACAGGACGATGTGGCACCATTAACCACCACTCTTGGGCTCGGCCCTCCAGCCAGTTCCTAAACCCAACGCAGTGTGCTCCATCCAAGCCATGGGCTGCCAGCTTGGCCAGGAGTTTGCTGTGGGGGACGGTGTCAAAGGCCTTGCTGAGGTTAAATTACTTCACTGCCGCCCAAAAAAAAATAAAAAATCCAAAACAACCACCTCTTTTTGAGCATAAAAAAACAACTAGGAAATACCAAACTATATTTCCATACCATCAGGGTAATACCCAAAAACTTGTATCTATACAAGCATTTCAATGAGATTCCTTTTCTTAATGTATGCACTCCAATTTCCACAAGCCCATTCAAATGCTGAAATACCCGGGCATTTTCAAGCCTGGGGCCTCTATGTCCCTCTAGATTACTTGCAGCCTTACATAGCTAAAATGACAGACAACATATTTTACAGTCCACATCCAGCTGTAAGATGCATCATTTACAGAAACTACCTGACCTCAGCCAGGCACAAAAAAAAAACCCAAAACAAAACAAAACTTCATCTGAGGACTGAATTATTCGAAAGCAGAATAAACTCTTGACAACATCATTAAAAGCATGATGATCTTGCATCTTTCCAGTATCAGAGTTCAACAAAAGCACACCGAATCTTGTTCCACGAGCCATCTATGAAATATTCAATAGACTATATGGACTACACCAAGGAACCACTAACCCTCTGTGCTCCTTCTGCATTTCCACAGAGTGGTGAAACACATTTAACAAACCAGGCACAAGCACAGAAGCTTTCTCATCACTGGAAGAGAACCACAAAGGAGAAAGTTCTTCCCAGAAAGAGTGATTTGCCATTGGAATGTGCTGCCCAGGGAGGTGGTGGAGTCTCTGATGACTTGTAAAAGAAATGTCTAAATGGTTTGATTTGTAATTTTCCAGTATGATAATTAAAAACACCACAACTCAAACCCCAAGGAATAATGCAGAGGTGGTGGAGTCAAACCCTGCCATGGTTTAGTTGATTAGGTGGTGTTGGATGATAGGTTGGACTCAGTGATCTCCAAGGTCTCTTCCAACCTGGTGTATTCTATTCTATTCTATTGGAGGTGTTCAAGAAAGGTTTGGATGTGGCACTTGGAGCCATGGTTTAGTTAGTCATGAAGTGTTAGGTAATAGGTTGGACTTGATGATCTTTGAGGTCTTTTTCAACCTTATGATTCTATGAACTTAACACTAGTACAACAGTGGAGATTAATACTGTTGGAAGCAACATTAGATATTGCTGCCTCTGCATTATTCCTTGGGGTTTGAGTTGTGGTGTTTTTAATTATCATACTGGAAAATTACAAATAAAACCTTTTAGACATTTCTTTTACAAGTCATCAGAGACATGGACAGAGTGGGCTACATTATGAGTAGAACGAATTCCACTCATCTCTGTAACACTGCATGTTTGTCAAGATGGGGGAAGGAAACAAGGGGAACAGAGAATTTTATTTTCCTATTTGCAGGAAAATCATTCAAAAAACAGAAAGCAGAAACACACACAACCCATCCATAGCTTGTTGTTCAGCAACAACTGGCACAGCCCAAGGTGTAAGAGTTAGGTGGATGCAGCACCCTGAACTTTCAAACCCTGTTCCACTGTGAAAGTGACAGATAGTTAATGAAACGGCATTTTAAGAGCATGAAGTGAAAAGTCCATATTGGGTGTTACTAATGCACTGAGTCTTTCATGTAACCGATAGAAAGCAGTAACTATTAAGTGGTATCAATCAAATATGATTTGATGCTGATCCTCTCACCAGTGTTTATGTGTTAGTTGCTCTCTCTATGCTCTGCTATTCACATTTGGGGAACATATAGCCAATGTCTGTCAACCTGAGGTTCTCTCCAAACTGTAGTCACCTGAAGTCACATGTAGACACTGCAGCACTTAAAATACCTTTTCCTCACTCATCAACACTTTGTATTACAGTGTCAGAGTTAGACTGGATATTGTACAAAGGATCCTGACTACCCACATTGGTTAAGGAGATGTCAGAGTCATTTTGTGGCAATGAAAAGAAAATGCTTATTTACAGATGAAATAATAACTGCACATATATTTATTATACTTTTGAGTCAGTTCTTGTCCTTTCTCCTTCAAGAACAAAGATAAAACTTTTATCTTGGAGAGCAATACAAATACTGAATGCAACAACAAAAGTGTATTAAAGACCTGTCTTAATATTCCATCCAGACTTTACACATAAATTACTCAAAAGGACAGAAAATACTGTATATTTGTTTCCCTGTTAGAAGGAGCCCCATGGCACAACTTTTATTTTAAAGCAATACTGCAAAAGTTAAATAATTAAGAAAAATCTTCAAGCCTTAGTAATTGTAAGGGTCCCAAAATCCCTTTGTGTTTCACGTCGAGATGCACAGAGAGTTGTTCGTATTTAACTGAAAAATGTATTAACGTTACACTTTCAGAGGATCAAAAATAAAGGGAGTTTCCTGCAAAATAAAGCAGGCCTTCGCTGCTCCTGTTGTGCAGAAGAAGATCTCTTTTAATGTAACAAACTCTAGAAAAGGACCTAAAGAGGGCAATTCTTCGTTCTTCAGGAAGCTGGTGGGAAGTAAAATGGGGAATAATTCGTTTCGGAAGATTTTTTTTAAAATAGACTTCAAACTTTGTGAAAGGTTAATGTTCCCACACAGCTGCATTCGAACACAAACTTTATTTGAATGGGGTTTTCACTAATTTTAGAGCTTACTAATTTGAATTTACAAATACCAAAGTCTGCTGCTTTGAAATCCTTAAAAAGGTTTACACTTCCTTTTTCGTGTTTTGTAACACTTGCTTGTTGTAAGACTGCATATTCTTTTAATGTTAATCATTTTTCCTTCTTGATAGATTATGGATATCCATATAGCCTCAAGAGGAGCCCTTGATTGTGTGTATAAAAGCATATATGCAAACTAAAATGTAAAAAAAATAAATAAATGAACTCAAGATCCTATTTCTGAAAATTAATCTTCCCAGGCAGATATTTGCAACTAAAGAGAACCCAAGTACAGCCAATTTGAAAGACCTGTTGAGAAGAATCACAGTCAAACACTTCAATTGTTTTCCCCTTAATTTTCTTTGCTTCTTTTCCTTTCTTTTCTCCCTCCACCCCCTTTTTACAATTTTTCTCTTTTCCTTTAAATCCAGTTTCTTACACAATGTGTGGCCTGTTCAAAACCATAACTTCATAATAACCAGTCATTGGTCAGACTAGAATAGAATAGATCAGGTTGGAAGAGATCTTCAAGATCATCGTGTCCAACCTATCATCCGACACCACCTAATCAACTAAACCATGCAACCAAGCACCCTATCAAGTCTCCTCCTAAACACCTCCAATGATGGTGACTCCACCACAATACAATACAATACAATACAACAGGTTGGAAGAGACGTTCAAGATCATCACGTCCAACCCATCAACCATCCAACCCACCTAAATACAATACAGTACCATACAGTACAATACAGTACAAAAACGTACAATACAGTACAATACAACCCACCTAAACAACTAAAAAACTAAAACCCTGGCACCAAGCACCCCATCAAGCCTCTTCTTGAACACCTCCAATGAAGGTGACTCCCACTTCCACAGGCAGCTGATTCCAGTGGGCAATCACTCTCTCAGTATGAACTTCTTCTAACATCCAGTCTGAACCTCCCCTGATGCAGCCTGAGACTGTGTCCTCTTGTTCTGGTGCTGGTTGCCTGGGAGAAGAGACCAACCCCCTCCTAGCTACAACCTCCCTTCAGGTAGTTGTAGACAGCAAGGAGGTCTCCCATGAGCCTCCTCTTCTCCAGGCTAAGCAACCCCAGCTCCCTCAGCCTCTCCTCATAGGACTTGTGTTCCAAACCCCTCCACAGCTTTGTTGCCCTTCTCTGGACACACTCCAGCAAGTCAACATCTTTGCTAAACTGAGGGAGCGCAGAACTGGACACAGTACTCAAGAGCGGGCTAACCAGTGCAGTGTACAGGGGCAGAATCAACTCCCTGCTACTGCTGGCCACACTGTTCCTGATGCAGGCCAGGAGGCCATTGGCCTTCTTGGCTGCCTGGGCACACTGCAGGCTCATGTTCAGCCTACCATCAACCCCCCCTAGGTCTCTCTCTGCCTGGCCGCTCTCCAGCCACTCTGACCCCAGCCTGTAGCACTGCCTGGGGTTGCTGTGGCCAATGTGCAGAACCCGGCACTTGGATGTGTTAAATCTCATGCCCTTGGATTCTGCCCATCTGTCCAGCCTGTCGAGGTCCCTCTGCAAAGCCCCTTTTGTTACAAAATACACTCAATAAGACAGTTGTAATTGGGAAAAAATCATGCTTACCAAACTATGCTTTATTTTGGTCTCCAATTACCTGAAACTTTAAAAGGGTTAGCCAGTCAGACACCTTAGATCAATAGTGGTAGATTGAGCAATCGACACTTCTTAGCACCATAAATTAAATGATTACACATCTATCATTTTTCCTTTATGATGTAAACAAAGTTCTGGCAACAGGACATTGCCACAGGATCAATTTCTCTTGCCTAGAAAATAAATTCTTCACTTTTGCAACAGCAGCAGATTATTATTGTGCAACAGCTACCTATGTCATTTTCTGAAGTATAGCAGCCATTAGTGGTGCTGTTATGAGGAAGAATTGGTGAGTTCCTTTTACAACACACTTTCTACCATAGCATACTTTTACTGCTTCAGAAGGGGCAGGTGCTGTTGCTTTAAGGTGTTGTTGCTTTATGAAAACAAAATACAACCATAGACACAGGCTAGGAAGTCTACCCAGATGCAAAGGACAGAAGCTGATCCACACTGCTTTAAACCCTACATTGGAGCTGGTCAACAAATAGTGAGAGTGAGGTCAAACCTATTTGTTGCACAGAGGCGTCCACACCTTAATGGTAGAAGTCTTCTCTTCTGTGACTCTTCACACATCTGACATGCACACAAGCAGCAGGATGTTGCAGGAGCTGCTGTATGTGATCCTGTCTACCAGCTACACATGAACCCCTATCCATGCAGTCATGTTCTTTTTAAAGCTGTGCCAGCATACTTGGCTAAACATTTAAGGAAAGCATATAGTGCACCCTGAATGTATGGTAACAATAAAGTACATGTTCTGACACCTGTGCTACCCATCCATGGATGGGTTCTTTTACCCATATGTCCAGCCTACTAACTAGCTATTTTCCCATGCATTCCTTATTCAGAAGTTACCCCTGCAGTGGAGATACATCTGGTCAACATTTCACTTTTTTTCCTAATATATAGGTAAGTTCTGATTTTCTCCACTGCTTGCTGTGAGTAAACTACAAACAGGATGATGCCACCAGTGCCCAACATAATTTCAGAATCCCACCTAAGGATGACAATTTTTATTTCAGGCATATATTTATGTCTTGAAATTTTAGATCATCAATGAAGTTGACTGCTCACAGTCATCCTTCAATACAGCAATGATAACTCAACTGTTAATACCATAATACCAAATAAAAAAGTGAAAGTAATCCAGATAACACCAGATTCCAGATTCCACCAGATTCTGGTGACTGACATGTTCTCCACAAGCTAAAGTTAGTGTTAATTTTAATTCTTCCTGGTAAGCAGAAAACAGGCCTGATTTCCAGGTATGGGCTCTGAAACGTTGAGTTTACATGATGATGTTCTCCCTTCTCTGTGTAGCTCCTTGTACAGACAGTTTTAACAGGAAGCCTTGGCTTCAACCATGCCCAGGAAAATCCTTCTTACTGTATGGACTCAAGCTTTACAAGGTCCAACCTCCCAGGCCATTCCCTGCAGTAGCATATGGCTTCTATTGCTTCCGCTGTATCTAAACAAGGGGATATCATTGCTGCTCACTGAGCCTGAGAGAAGTGGATAACACAGCCATTAGCTTCAGCAGGATAACTATACAACAAGCTACTATTGGCATTGCAATCTCTCTGATACAAAGAGAAAATCATGAGACTTCATAACTCAAGTCACTGTTTTGCAAACAGGCTTTTGTTTAGCTGCATTCATATCTGGCAAATGCACATTGCCTTCCTAACATCAGATTCCTAAACACGTCATCAACTTGGAAAAGCTGATGACTGAAAAAATAAGTCACTTTACCTCCCTTGTACTCATACATTGTGCTACAGCCTTTATTTATGAGATTCTATATTTTAGGATATGGATAGTGTTTGTTTACATGACAGCCACAGCACGATCTGCTAGTGAAGCAGGCTAGCCTAAGCACTCTCCATCTCTAGCCAAACCACTACTAACTAGTTCCTGAATTAACCACGGTAAAAGGATACAAGACCAGAGCTGTTGCTGTTACTTTAATGTAAAGCTCTCTAGAAAGCAGATACTCCTTGCTGAATCATGCATGGTAAAATGTTACCTTAGACCTGGTGAAATTAGGTATTTAACCTTTACGGTGGGCCAAAATGAGAAAAAACTCATAACCATCTCTAGTATTTTCCACGGTCCATTCAAACAATAGTATGGAAGATGCTATTGGGAAGAACAGCTGAAAACTCAAACTCCCAAATCATAAACCAGATGAAACAACAATCTGATGCAAGAAAACCCCCTTTTTTTTTTTTAACTAGGAGACTGTAGATGAGAACCCCAACAGGTTATACATTATACATGGCCTTTGT
The DNA here is from genome assembly GCA_015227895.2 of Colaptes auratus. Lineage (NCBI taxonomy): Eukaryota > Metazoa > Chordata > Aves > Piciformes > Picidae > Colaptes > Colaptes auratus. The sequence goes on from CM026888.1 coordinate 24,633,138, forward strand.
CATATCTAGTTAAATAGACACTATGTAAATTGTCACTACTGTAGCCATTTTAAAGGTATTAAAATCATTCATCCTTTCCACTCATATCTATATTTAAATGTATTCCACATGCAACTTACAACAGAAAATTAAAGAATCCAGGAGATCACCATTTAGCATGTTTTTCATTTAGAAACACCAGGCAAACCATATAGATCTGCAATTCACAAGTCTCTGGCCCTTTTAGATGTGAAAATTCATAGGAACATTGAGAATAAAGTCCAAATACCTCCACATTTCTCTATAGCTTAATAAGTACTTTAGCATGATAACAACAATAGAATACTAGCTTGCCAAGCATATAAACAAAATTTCCAAGAACATATAATGTAGATATTTACCTCCCTGATCAATAAAATTGGAGTCATGAGTTCTTTGTGCTTTATGTGAATTAACTGGTAGGGGTGTGTTTTTTTCAGGCAGATTATGGCAATTTGGATGTTATGCTCCAGAAAAGGAAGTCATGTTACATTTCGACAATTAGATTACCAGACTAAGGGTACACAAAATATTTGATCACATCTCATCCAGCAAGTATATCAGATCTCATCCTTAAAAAAAAATTGGCAAGTCAAAGCTCCTGCAGAATCACATTACACTACTCAGGGATATTAGAGAGGCAGCTTCCATTACAGATTTCTGCTGTCACCTAATGAGGCGGTAGGTATGGAGCATAGCTGCCTTTCTCAGAACACCCACTTTTGCCTTGGCTCCTCAAAATGAGGCTGTGTAACAGGAGAGTGGGCCCTTGGGATCATGAACAATTTCCAGAGTTCAGCTGAGACCTCCTGCTTTTCTGGTAATGGAGGAGTCAGATTAAGCAGGAATGAACTTCAGAGAAGATTTTTAAAGAGGGTGGCATCATGGAGAGAGATGCACCTTTCAATTCATTCCCAAGTAAAGTAAGGTGCCTCCATTACTAAGAACTCATTAACTTAGATACTGCTTACAAGCAGGAGATACTGGAGTGACAAATGATGAGCATGACACACATGATTGGGAACATCTGATGTGACTGAGGCTGTGCTGCCTTACTCTCAACTACAATATAGTCAGAAAAGATTTTTACTGGGAGCCTTTTCTAGTTCTTCATAATAAAAATAATTCCATGCTGGAAGAAAGGAATCAAAAGCTGTATTAACCTTGAAGTAGCTATGTCATCTGAAGCAGCTGACAGATTGGCTCACTGGCTTACACACACACACATCATATCCCCAAAAAAAGATTTTGTAACAGTTATAGATGTCCTAAAGCAAGACTTTCATTTTCTAATGACTCATGTAGGAGCTGCGTTCTCAGAAATTAAGTGTAGTTTAAGTGATACGGCTATTTTGGCAAAGTGGGTATAAGCTAAGATGAAACATCCAAAGGAATGATCCTATTATGGCCTGGCAGCTGGGTAATTGCAAGAAAAGAAACAGTCATTTATATATCTGATCATCATCTACTGAGCTACATTATTTGAATGTGAAAGCTGTGAGAGTTTTCATTAATGAACATGTGGGAGAAACATTCCTAATGTTAGACCATAAAGATAGGTAAGGCAAAAATTGGCTGTATAAAAACCAAATTCTCTGTAAGAACATTAAATAACCAGAAATGAAATTTTGGCATGAAATACAGAGCTGGAATGGGAAAGAACAGTTTCACAGATGATTGGAAAGTTGGTTCAGGTAGTGTATATGCCCCTGTCCAGCTCATCTCTGTAAGTATGCTGAAAGAATAAAGGGCTGTAACTAAGGGATGGGATGGGATGGGATGGGATGGACCAGACCTGACTGGAAAAGACCTTTGAGATCATCGAGTCTAACCTATTACCCAACAATATCTAATCAACTGAACCATGGCACCAAGCTCCCCATCAAGTCTCTTCCTAAACACCTCCAGAGATGGTGACTCCACCACCTCCCTAGACAGCCCATTCCAATGGCCAATCAACTCTTTCTATGAAGAACTTCTTCCTAACATCCAGCCTAAACCTCCCCTGGCACAGCTTGAGACTGTGTCCTCTTGTTCCGGTGCTGGCCACAAATACCATTTAGTGGACACTTTTACCCATTAGACAAAAAAAAAACACCTTTGTCTGCCACAAGTAAGAGTTCTGATTGCTCCATTAAAGCTAGACAATTATTGTACAGGCTGTTTGGCAGTCAGGCCATTCTGGTCTCACCGGTATCTGAAGTCTGCATTGAATGCTAGAGGTGTGGAATTCCCCAAATCATTCACTTGAGGTAGCTATTAAAGAAGTGCAAGCACAGGCCAGATGCTTGCTGCTTGGCATATTTAGGTACTTCGCTATATTGAGCCTGCATAACAGAAGACACAGTCACTTTCTGATCCAGCTCTGCACAATAGAACACACAAATATATTAAATCACATTGGAATTCAAATGCATGTTTATGAAGTTAACCACATTCCTACAAGTTTTGCTGAATAGAGACTTCAGGAAAGATTTTGAGAAGCCAAATTTGGTCATAGTTGTGACTATAAAATTAAGAGATTTCAACAGTTATCTCATTCTCTTATCTCTTGCTGTAGCATGTATCTGACTTTTACCTTTGTTAATGACAGAAAAACAGTTGGCATAGGTGCCAAAGCTGGAGCAGCATCAATGACAATCAGTGAAAAAGCAATGCATGTTTGGCACCAGATGTCACAAGGTTCAACACTACCAGAGTTAAAGATTAAAACTATGCATTTCTTGTGTACAGTCAACTATTTTGAAGCAGATGAGGTAACAAATGGTCTCCTGGAAGTTGCATATCATTCAATTCAAATGCTGCAGCAAATTTTGAGGATCACTATACTGCTGCTAGGCCCTACAGTGATATTCTGTCATGGGCACTAAGCATGCTATGATTCCTGCCCCAAACCACGCTACAAACCCCACAACTAAGTTGACCTAATTCAGACCTGCTACAAGAAAATAAATTAATGTGTGAGAAATGGCTCAATCATAACAGAAAATCAACCACATGGCATAAGCCAAACCATTAAAACTAGAGTACAGAAGGAGGAGATGGTGAAAGGTGTCTCCCCACAGTTGACCGACTTGCTCATGATCAGGGTTCTCCCAGCTGACCTGCTTCACCTTGAAGCACTCAACATTTCTGGCTGTGTCATTCATTTCTCGCTTAGAGACACGCTATTCTCCAATAAAATAAAACCCCAGGCTCTATACATTCATGTCTCATCACTCAAATTCCAAGTCATCTTTATCACTTTGTGATAAATAACATATCTCTGTGCATTCACAGACCAGTTACCGGCAGGTATGAATTTGAGCAGGTATCATTACAGCTAGGTGATAACACCACCCTTAATTTTTCATCTTATTTTCAACAATTCCATTCATCTAGCCCTTTTCTCAACAGCCTATTTCATACTGTAGCTGAAGTCCTTAAACACACATTCAGCCTTAGAGGAAAGATGTAGTAATTGTACTATGTCTAAGCATGTTTTTGAGACAAGGACACTGGGCAAGCAGTTTTAATTGCCTTGAGTTGGTGAGAATCAGATATAGCCAAACACTGTCACAGTGTAAATGAAGTGTAATGGGTATCTGAGATAAACAGAAGAACAAACAACTCAGCTGCAAATGAGCAAAATCTGTTCATGAGGCAGACTTATGAAATAATTGAGCATTTCTGTGCATTATATTTTTGCTTGGACTATTAGCAATCAGTTGCATCATCCATTATCAGGACTTACAAACCTGATTTCACATGTACTGTGGCAAAAATACAAAAGGCCATCTAAACGAGATTCCATCTCTCTCTCTCTCTCTATTGCTCCAGCTGTTCCAGAGCTCCCTTCCTGCATTTCGTCCCTGCTGGCAATCCTTAGCTTTGACAAGAGTTTTAGATTCATTAGTAACAATGCTACTTATCCATAGTGGTAAACACAGTGATGAATTCTGGGCTCCACACGACCATTCCTGTATTGCTGCTGCTGTAGTGCTCCATAATTGGCCTGGCTGCAGGGGGGACCATGGCTTCCCTCTCAAGTGATTTTCCTATAAAGTCTCAGCTCTTGCTAATCACTCCTGACAAATAACTTCCAGTGCTCCAAGGTTTTATTTCCCATTCTTAGCAGGAATTGGAAATATACATTTCTGCCTGTTAACATACTAAGCAGCATTCCGAGCATAGGTCACCAATTCAAACACAGGTCTCTCAGGCAGCTTCTGCTCCTGCCATAGTCCCCTTTGCTGGCATCCCCCTCAAACACTTCCTGTAACCATAGTATTCAAACAGTTGTGGCTCCCAGCTACCCTCTACTCTGACAACAAATCTAAGCCAAGGAGATGATTAATCTCAAAGTTAACCCTTTCATTGGTTCAATCTTATAAAAATTTCAATTTGATAAAGATATAGTAGCTCTCTAGCAAGTTTATTGCCAGGATGAAACAGTTTTCCATGGCACCAGTGAGTTTAGCCTATGATTCAGTGAAGCATAGATCCATAGCTTCATATTAAGGAATTTCACTGTGAAGAAGACTGTTCATTTATTACTAAATTACCTTTATAGTATAATAATTTATCATCTCCCTACTGAAAACAGATCCAAATGTTCAAATTATTCATAGACTGAGCATTCTTTTAATAATATTCTTCTGATAGCTTGGTATTTATATGTCCTCCATTACCATTGCATTGGACTAGAATAGAATAAACCAGGTTGGAAGAGACCTTCAAGATCATCACATCCAACCTACCATCCAACCCACCTGATCAACTAAACCATACAACCAAGCACCCTATCAAGTCTCCACCACCCTATCAAGTCCTATCAAGGCTATTTGCTGAAGAACTAATCCTAAAAGATCTTTTTGTCATAGCATGCTAAACTTCATGGATTTGCAATTTAGGAATACTGAAGATTAACCACGAAATGAGCACCAGACCTAGAAGTGTTAGTTGCCATCTGAGGTCAAGTTCAGAATCTCTTATGTAGAAGTCTTAAACCACAGAGAAAAACCACTCATACTTCAGTGAGCACTATGTCCAACATCACAGCTCTTCCAAACTGAGCAGGTCACTGGGTGCTCTAATTTCTGGAATGGATGGGCACATGAGTACTGCACGCATCATATTCTTAGATATGCACAGTGTCATCTGAATACAATACAATACACCAGGTTGGAAGAGACCTTCAAGATCATTGCGTCCAACCTATCAACCAATCCACCCACCCAAACAACTAGATCATGGCACCAAGCACCCCATCAAGTCTCCTCCTGAACACCTCCAATGATGGTGACTCCAACCTCCCTGGGCAGACCATTCCAAAGGGCAATCACTCTCTCTGTATAGAACTTCTTCCTAACATCCAGTCTAAACCTGCCCTGGCGCAGCTTGAGACTGTGTCATTCTCTTCACACTGGGATGCATGTCCATTGAAGGAGGAGCCCAATCACAGAGTCTGACACACATACGCAGTCCTGACATATAAGACATTCATATAAAATACGCGAGGAGATGCTGATGTTTCAGTCCCAAGAGATGACTTGCAGCCACTTAAGGAATCACCAAGGAGCCTCAAGGAAAGCAGGTAGCAGAGAGCAAGAGAGCCTGATTGGTTTAATGACAAAGAAGGTGGACAACCTTGACTTAAACTACATTCAATAAAAATGTATTGCAGTAAAGACCTGATAAGTTGAGAAAATGAAGAGAGCATAGCTGCAATTCATTACTTATTCATCATTTTTATCAGTCCTCTCATTTTAAATGTGGAAGTTATTACACAGTTTGAACCAAACTGCTTAATAAAGCTATACATCAACTGCAGTGTCTAAGACAGCCACCTACTCAGTTAAAATTCTGGCATCAATACATAAATTATTTCCTTATGTACAGATGTATAGATGTACTTTTTTCAGCTTTGATACTTTGGATATAAATGATTTTCAACTACTTCTTGTAACTACAGGATATAATCAAAAGGTGGCAGCAGAATTGTCAAGTATTCCACCATACACACAGTTTTTATTTGTTTCACTTTAAAAGCATAACCAATTTCCTTGCCATCCCTAATAAAAGAACCATTCTCAAACCTTATTATGAACTTAGATCATTTAATCACTTTCTGTTAACTTTTGTACACATGGAAACACATGTTCATACACATGCAGTGCTGTATTTCAGAATATGCAATACAAGACAGGTACTTCAATTTGATTGGTTTATACCTTCAGTTTTCCTGGGAGCAGCCTGCTACACAGTCACACCACTAGCTAATTTCAACAACTTAAACTGACAGAATATCTTACAGCAATTTCATGTCGCACCATGACACGTGTACAATCATTAGCATCACAGAGTGCTACAACTAAAACATAAAAAGGAGCACAGGAATACGTCCCTAATTTTTTTTCCAGATGTTCTTGCTTTTGACTACACATGCATAACTAGTAGAATGTTTATGTTGCAGTGAACAAAAAGTTAGCCTTTAAAGAGAAGAGTTTAGCACACAAAATGCATGCATCGATAAAACATCACATGAGGAGCTTTGTCTGCTACGGTCATTCTCTGCGTGTGACCAATAATGGAAGCTGGCAAAACTCCAGTAGCTGTTTTAAGGGTCTGCAATTTTACACAGATGCCCAGTAACATTCTGGAGAGCACATGTGCCACACATACGACATGGACAACCGCAATGAGCAGAAGAATAAAAGGCATGGCAAAACAGCACTAAGTTTGCAAAAATAAGTACCTGAATGCTTACATTTTAACCTTTCCTCTTTTCTGCAAATTGAAAATAATGGATGCTGCTTATTTTCTTCGTGGGATTCAAGTAACATGAGAAAACAGAAGGCAAGACACAGCATTGATGAGCACTTTTCTTCTATCACAATACGTGGCCTCCTGAATTACTGCATACTGCACAGAAGGCACAATCAGCAAATTTGTGCATGGGTTGTCCAACAACAGTCAATTCTGTGCTGCCCCCATACCTCACCAGCATACATTCAGTTAAGCTTCACTGCACTCTATGATGGTAAACCAGAGCTACTTCTCCTGACCAGAGAAGTGCTATCTCCTACCTGGTAACTCTTCCCTACACTAGTAAAGCCAGATCTTCTTTGAATCTACATCTCCAGAGCAGGAGAAATCACTGCTCCAAATTAATCCTTTGGCATACCCAGCAAGGGTGGTGGAGGACACTCCTGATCTAAATACAGCTGTGGCAATGTTTCCTCCAGGGGTAGGAAAGGAGAAATGCGACGCAGTAGCACTGTCCAAGACATGTAGAGAAAGTAAAAACACCAGCTTTTCAAAACACATAAGTAGATTGAGCCTAAGCCAGGTTTCTGTCAAGATGAAAAAAAAGACAAGCCTTACGTGTTTTGTGATGACTCCTAAGTCCTTACACCAAAATCCAAAAGTACTGGGACACTAACTAGATCAGTAACATTCATTAATGTGTTTCAGATAAAAAGCCCTATTTCAAGGGAAACATAATAGAATTTAGGTTGATGTTTTCCATGCTTCAAAGCTGTAGCATTACTATAAAGGATACAAAACGTAATACATTGCCCAACTTCACTTGCAGTTAACGATGTTGTAATTTGATGCGTCATCCTGGGTGCGTTTTTTTCACCTCTTACTGAGCCTACAGCTAACACCAAAAATGCTTTTACACAGTAAATTAAAAGCAACACTGGAAGCTGTATCAAACTTAGGAATGAAGTCCTTTATGATTAAATGATACACATGAAAAAAGACCTTACGTCACACTGGTGCTGCCGGAACAGAACTCCCAAAAATTGCTGAACAATGACACATGATAATTTTCTAAGTCATTTATGACCCTACATTTCTCAAGCAAGAAAAACAAGATAATTGCAAACCACAGCATAACAAAGTACTAAGCTCATGACAAAGAAAACATTAATACTAATATTTTGTAGCTTAAAAATGAATTACCAAAGTAGTTTAAATTGTAATGCAGCTTGAGTATCTTGTACTCTTTCACTAATAATTTAGGGTTGCAACAGTCATAGCCAAGCACCTGAGTTCCTGGTAATCACTGGCATAAATGGTCCCATCTAGACACAAAGCACTTGCATACACAGCACACATCCCCATCACTGGGGCTTTTACTACTGGCAGCCATTCATATTCATCATTATCCCTGGCTACTGTGATCCTTTGCACACATTTATCTCCATAGGACCTACTGTAATTGAGATAAGAACACAAAACAGCATCAGAACAGGAAAATACCAATTGGCCCAAGGTACTCACTTCCCAAACACCTATCTCAACATATAGACTGACAAAGCAGACTCCTTTTCTAATTGAAGCACACATTTCTGTAGGAACACATGTACACACAAACACAACTCATGCCACAAAGTACATGTAAAACATAATTCATGCCACAGTGAAGCCAGTTAGCAGCACGAATGAGGTTTTTCTCAAAGGCTTCTGACTTGGGGTAGAAAAGGCTGTCTGTAAAACAATTCTATTAAAATAATTCAGTAGGCCAACTTCAGCCCCTTTTACCCACAGGGTACTGTAATTCCACTGAAATTAAGAGAAGTGCTTTGCATTATTATTTTGCATGAGTGCCAAGAGCAGCAAATTTTGCTTGGTACATCACTTAAAATGTCTTTAAATCACCATACAATAGAAATAGCTCCCTGCAAACTATTCATTCGACAATTAAATTCCATATATGACTGTGTATTTGTGCTTTTATCCATATTCAGTCTACACTGGTTTGCACAATATGAAAAAAAGCAGCAATGAGTAGTGAATGTCCTGGTAGGAATTGAAAGCAAACAGGCTATTCAGATGACCTCCCCTTATTTTAATAGGCAAAATTACAATGTGTAGATCAGGGAGAAGTTGTCCATTCAAACGAGAAATGCACAAAACACAGAGCTGAAGTGGCAATCCTAAGCCAGTTATTTCAGTGTCTGCAAGGAAGGATGAGGGGACAGGCACAAATCTGATTCACCACAAGGAGCAGGATGGGTTTTGTAGAGCTGTGGTGATAAGGAAAAATATGTACCCGAGACTGGACAGATAACACATAGCTGGTGATACAAACCAGAACAGTGTCAGTATTTCTGCTGGTAGACTCAAATACCACTCAGCATGTACATCCATATTACAGCCTCAAAAGGATTGATTGGTATTTATGGCAATCAAATTTTTAATCTAATAGACTTTAAAATCATTATATACTGAAAATAACAAGCCATTTCTCTCATTCTCTGTTATTCTGTAATGCAACATCTGTGATAATGTTTTTGGTTATCTGATGCATCCACAAACCACAGTCTCTAGGAACACAAAAAATTAAAAGTTAAAATAAATAAGTAAAAGGATTAAATTTACAAACAATACCATGAAACTAAAGAACAATAGGAAAATCATCCAAGCAAAATCATCTACTCTGCACAGTGCCCAGACTTTGGCAGGTCACCAGAAAGCGAGAAGCATACAAGTTTTACCCAATGCTGATCTTCTCAGACACCTATATCTAGTGCTGTCTTTGGGTAGCCCAACGTCTAACCCAGTCACTGCACCTGGCTCAAACTTTCAGAGCAACTAAGTCAAATAGAAACACAAGATCCAGAGACTTCAGTGGAATTCGCCTCACTGAACATAGCAGCAGGGAAACATCTCAATTGCTTTCCATCCTTCCATGATACAGGAAGAAAGCCTTAGCTTCTAGCACACCAATATCCTACAATCTTGCCTAAAGGCAGCAGTCCCCACTACTGCTCTCCTATCAAACTGCACTAATTTTGATATAGGCTAGAGTTCAGCATCTCTAACGCATCCAGCACCTCTGGGCTGTGTTATACTAACTTCCACTCAAAAGAAGCATGGCTAGAAGGCTGAGGGAAGTGATTCTCCCACTCTGCTCTTCTGAGACCCCACCTGGAGTACTGTGTCCAGCTCTGCAGCCCCAAGAGAAGGACATGAACCTGTTAGAGCATGTCCAGAGGAGGGCCATGAAGATCATCAGAGGGTTGAAGCACCTCTCCTATTAACCCAGACAGAGAGCTGGAGTTCTTCAGCCTGAAGGAGAGAAGGCTCTGGCAAGACCTCACATCAGCCTTCCAATATTTGAAGAGAGCTACAGGACAGCTGTAAAGAGGATTTTTAAAGGCATGTAGTGATAGGATGAATGGTAGTGGCTTCAAACTGGGAGATGCTTGATTTAGAGTAGACATTAGGAAGAAATTCTTCCCCACAAGAGTGGTGAGGTACTAGAACAGGCTGCCAGAGAAGCTGTGGAGGCGTCAGTTTTGAAAGTGCTCAAACTCAGGCTGGATAGGGCCTCGGACAACCTTGTTCTAGTAGGAGGTGTCCCTGCTTATTGCAGAGCGGTTGAAACTAGGCAATCTTTAAGGCCCCTTCAAACCCAAACCATTCTGTTATTCTACAAACTTGTGAGCCTAATCTTACACAGCCAACAAGGAAAAGAATACACAATCTATGTCTCTAAAATTTACAGAGTTTGCTCAAGACTGAAACAAAAACCTCAGTCTAACCTACAGCAGGTCCTGGCCTGCTGCACTCTACACAAGCTGCAGGCTCCAAATCTCTCTCAAAAGCGAGTCCTAAACAGAACGGAATGTAAACCCCAGCATGGGGTGAAAATCCATAATTAAAGATCACTGTCAGTTAGCATTTCCCACGAGGAATTCCAGAAAGCTGAAGTCTCAACATTTTGAGAGTTATCAGAATCAATTTAATTAGTTGAAACCTGGTTATTCTCGGTATAATGACCACTCTAACTGTTCCTAAAGTACACCAAGGAAACCAAAATTAAGAGCATTCTACAGGACTTACCTGTTCAGAGGCTGATATTCTATGAAGTGGAGGATGACATAGGCATGGTGTAAGCTAAAAGGCTACCAGGAAGGATTACAAAAGGACATACAGTCCTAATGTTTCATAAAATAATTAAACACCCAGAAAACAGTTATCATGGCAATTACTATATATGCATGATTGATGCAGAGTTTCCAGGTTTTTAAATTATACTCTAAATGACCATGCCATGGCAATTCAGAAAAAATGACTGGTCTTTTTCCAATTAAGGTCCAAAAAGAATGAACTGGGGACAAAAAAACCCCACAACCCAATCAGTTCTTTAAATAGATAATGAAGGACACGGGATTATTCAGGGTTTTAATGAGACTTACTGCAAAAAGCAACAACAATAATCCCGAGGTAAAAAACTCACCAATTAGGAGACTTTTTATCTTGCATCATGTTTAGCTTAGAAACCTTTGCATCCCTGCAGTCTACAAGAAAAAAAATAAAATTTAAAAATTCTTTACATAGCAGGTTTCAAAGATTGCCTAACAATCAATATTTGGGAAGAGCTACATGAGGAAATTTCCTAGTGATTAGCAATGACTCTGATTCCCCAAGGTCTGTTCCTGACATTGCTGCAAATGTAGTGCAAGCAATGAAAAATGGAAGCTGCACGTACTGTGCTTTTCCCACTGCCTTTACTCAAGTCATAACTCACTCTTGCATATACTGTAATTTAACCTGTGGAGATCCCAGAGGGTGCTGTATAAACACTGTGTGAAAACTTCACCCGATCATTCATTAAACAGCATAGCATATTTTGCAGATTATTGAATGTTTTCTAGCAGATCGCTCGGCTGAACCTTCTGAATCAAGTAAGGCTTTACCTGATTGGTAAATTAAGTTTCCTTAGGCAAATTACCAGAGTACAATGGCACCTAAAATGAGCAGGAGCTGAGAAACGAAGCCATATATGCCAAATTCCTGCATGTTTTCTGACAGACCATAATCTCTCCTTAGCATGTCCCTTAAGGTGCCATAAGCCACTTACAGAATACACCACTAACGGTTATAAATGTGGAGCTGGGCAGCTGCTAAAGTTACCCTTTGAAGAAAAGCTTGATCTTTGGGTAAAGACCAAGACTCACTCTCACAAACGCTCAGCTGAAGTCTGGCACACCTTCAGGTTGATACCCACCACTCAAATTGTTAGCAGGTATTAGCTGTCACATTACATTAGCCCCTCATCATGCTATCTTGCCTCATGCCAGCATATAATGTGATTTAATGGAACATGACATATGTGATCTGACATGATGTGATGTGACAGCTACTATTTAAAGGGGAACACACCTATTTTCAAATCAGATGTCCATTATCAATTAAAGCTGCTCTGGTGATGGTCAGACATTTATGTCAAGCCCAAGCAAAACTAACCGGCATGTGTTGCCTGCGCTACTGAACTGATGAGCTGGGAATCTGCCAGCTACCCAAATTATCCTGGGTAATTTGACAGATCTGTAATATAAGCTCTGTGTATCAGTTGCATGTCATATTTGCTCAGTACTACTGAAGGCATGTTTTGCCATTTTTCTTCTTCATCCATCATAATTAAAATCACCTAAAATGCTGTTACCAAGCTGTACTTCAGTTCTGTTATGATCAGCTGCTGTGCTTGGTACATGAAAGAAGAAGAGGACAAAGAATTTTATTCTGTAGCTGCAGTGAACAAACTGCTGTGAGTGTTGCCAAAAATGGTCATTTAACTGACCAGATACAATGTGGAATAATAGGAAAGTTACTAAGAGCAGCATATAGCGTGAGTAATAAAACCTTTTCGAATCCTCTTCCGCACAATGATTTTTCTCCCTCAGTAGAGAGAAAGACATTAAGTGCTTTATGCTTAAAACCCAAAAAGATTTGCATAGGTGCAATGAGAGTGGTCATAAATCTGTTGTAGGAAACAGGCTGTGTAATAAATGCATAATTCAAAAGGAGAGAGACGTAGATGAGTTTAGCATGTAAGTGAAATTCAGACACCAGTGCAGCAGCTTTACAATGCATAAAGAATGCATATTATCCTTATGCAGATTAAAGTATGATTCTTCATCATTCTATAGTTTAGCCATTAATATTCATGCAAGCCTCTGGGCTGGTCACTTGCAAGAATGCACAGAGCAGTGGAGGATCAGCCCTGTTCATGTCTGCGCTTCAGCAATGGAGAGAGCTCTCCGCACCACAGCAACATGGCTTCCTGCGAGTGATGCCTGCAGTTTGCTGCTCAGTTGACTGTTCTGATGATCTTGCTGCTGCTGCAAAAAAAGGGTAAAGCTGCTGCCTCTAGATTTCCCGATGCAAAAATTGCACTTCAAGGCGGATGGCAGCTTGAAGGTCACACACACTGACGCTTCACATGCCAGAGACAGGAAGCCTAATTTTAGCCCACAAGAAACTAGAGTGCTGATTAGAAAAAAAAATGAGATTCTATATTGCTTCAAAAGCTTTACAGGGGAAAATTATTCTTAGCACAAGATATCCATCGTACCTATGGGATGCAATGCTTCAAGGATGTTGAAAGAAAAGGTTTCCATAATAAGTGGTGGAAGTGAATGAAAAGTAATTACACAATTGTCTAAAAGAGTGAATCTTGAAAGAAACTGTGGATATAATAGGATTATATAGTGATTCTTTACCTTATGATCATCCAGCCTCCTAGAATAATAGGGAAATAAGTAGCAAGCTATGGATTAAAGACAGGGAAAAATCTTATAGCTTTTTTCCTGGCATAGCAGTTTCTACAAAAATCTGCAGCATGAAAATGTGTGACTATACTACCCTCAGCTTCACAAAAATACACCCAGAGCTACTATGATGGCTCCCACATGGGGCTGTCTTAATGGAAAGCCTGGTCTCACCTAACTTGTCAGGCACAAGCAGACAGGCTGCGTGGTGGTCTGCTCAGGATGTTCTGTGAAGTGCCAGAGGTTGTTTCATGAATTGGAGCCTGGTGCCTAAGAAAGGGAAGTTATTTGTTAGGAGAGGTTGTTCAGTAGGCAACCCATTCATTCATTCATTTCCCTTTCTCCCCTTTTGGTCCATATCATTCTTGCAGAATATGTTGCACTGGCTTTCAGGGGAAAACAACCCTTTCCCATACTCACTTTGAAAACTGCTTAAGGGAACTTAGTGGCCAGAAGAGACAGGCAGATAAAGGATCATGACCAACTCCTCACCACTGCTGAATCATACTGGGAATCCCCAGCTTGGCGAGCTCCTTAAAGAGCTCAGCAGAGGTTCATGGCCTGCATGGCCAACTCTGCATTCACACATTGGCTACGTACAGTACACACACGACACGCTGCACATGACGCAAACTCAAGATCAATGTTTTACTTCCTGTGCACTTTATTTTAATACTAAAATGGCTTTGGGAAAGCTTTTTTTTCCCTTCTTCTTCCCCCATCATATTTCTTTTGAATTTTCATTTTGCTGTTTAGTTACACACATTGCTTAGCATCCGGATAGCCTTCATAGTGAATAATTTTCAGTCTCAAATAAATAAGAATCATTTTGAACTTCACATAATGCAATTACAAAAAAAGCACAACCAATTCATACAATACGCACAAAGATTATTACCAACATTTCCCCACTCCACTTTTGCCTGTGTCAAAGAAAAATATCAAGATGTGGGGTTAGCTTGGGAGCATTTTTTCATAGAATCATAGAACCCATAAGGTTGAAAAGACCTCAAGATCATCAAGTCAACCTGTCTACCCAAGACCTCATGACTTCTAAACCTGGCACCAAGTACTACGTCCAATCCCCTCTTGAGCACCTCCAGGGACAGTGACTCCACCACTCCTGGGCAGCACATTCCAATGGCTAACAACTCTCTCTGTGAAGAACTTTCTCCTCAC
>CM026888.1:24648384-24709219 GCA_015227895.2 Colaptes auratus
AGAAGGGCAACAAGGCTGGGGAGAGGCCTCGAGCACAAGCCCTATGAGGAGAGGCTGAGGGAGCTGGGGTTGTTTAGCCTGGAGAAGAGGAGGATCAAGGGCGACCTAATTGCTCTCTACAACTACCTGAAGGGTGGTTGTAGCCAGGAAGAGGTTGGCCTCTTCTCTCTAGCAAGTAGCATCTGAACAAAGGGACAGAGTCTCAAGCTGCGCCAGGGGAAGTTTAGGCTGGAGGTGAGGAGAAAGTTCTTCACCGAGAGAGTCATTTGCCAGTGGGATGTGCTGCCCAGGGAGGTGGTGGAGTCACCATCCCTGGAGGTGTTCAAGAGGGGATTGGACATGACACTTGGTGCCATGGTCTAGTCATGGGGTCTGTGGTGACAGGTTGGACTCGATGATCTTTGAGGTCTCTTCCAACCTTAGTGATTCTGTGATACTGTGAATTGTTTATAGAGAAGTACTTAGCAATATGAAGGAATAGAATAGAATAGAATAGAATAGACCAGACCAGACCAGGTTGGAAAAGACCTCTGAGAGCATCCAGTCTAACCTATCATCCAACACCATCTAATCAACTAAACCATGGCACCAAGCACCCCATCCAGTCTCTTCTTAAATACTTCCAGTGTGACTCCACCACCTCCCTGGGCAGCACATTCCAATGGGCAATCTCTCTTTCTGTGAAGAGTTTCTTCCTAACATCCAGCCTAAACCTCCCCTGCTGCAGCTTGAGACTGTGTCCTCTTGTTCTGGTGCTGGTTGCCTGGGAGAAGAGACCAACCCCCACCTGGCTGCAACCTCCCTTCAGGCAGTTGTAGAGAGCAAGAAGGTCTCCCCTGAGCCTCCTTTTCCATGCTATGCAGCCCCAGCTCCCTCAGCCTCTCCTCATGGGCGTGTGCTCCAAACCCCTCACTAGCTTTGTGTCCTCCTCTGGACTCATTGTCAGCAACTCAGTATCTTTCCTGACTGAGGGGGCCCAGAACTGACACAGTACAGTGAGATAGAAAACAACAGAGCAGCATCATTGGTGACAAATAATGGCTGGCATGAACAATATGACTTAGGCTGTATCACACCTCACTTATTCACCATACTTACAAAACTGTTCCAAAAGATGTCTGCAAGCAGGGCCACAGAGGCACAGATTACTAAAACAACTTTTCAGATGCTACTCAGCAAGAAAGTCACCTGCAGAACACAGATGACCCCAGGCTTAGCTTAGTATTGATCAAGTCATCTAGTCTAACACAGCATCTCTAGAGAGCATTTTCTAAATTCTCCTAGGATTCTTGCTAAAAAAAAAAATTGCTGATAAAGCCTTCCAGAGAATTTTAGGGAATCTCTTGGGTGCTGAAATTTCCCTGAAGATCTTCCTCGTTCATCAAACCCATTTTCAAATAGTTACAGTGGTTATTTTGTGATGGACAGTGCCCTTCCAACTGGTTTATTTGGAAACCGTGGCATTCAACAGATAGTTCATCACTCAGAGAAGTGTTTAAAAACATTTACCCAGTCAATTATTGCAACATATTTCAACAGTCATTTTTAAAGTCATCCCACAACAGCTGAATAGAATAAACCAGGTTGGAAGAGAACTTCGAGATCATTGCATCCAACCTATCATCCAGCATCACTGAATCAACTAAACCATGCAACCAAGCACCCTATCAAGTCTCCTCCTAAACGCCTCCAACAATGGTGACTCCACCACCTCCCTGGGCAGCTCATTCCAATGGGCAATCATTCTCTCTTTGTAGAATTTCTTCTCCTAACCTCCAGCTTAAACCCCCCCTGGTGCAGCTTGAGACTGTGTCCTCTTGTTCTGGTGCCTGGGAGAAGAAGAAGAGAAAGAACCAAGGCCCAAAAAACCCACAGCTGAACGTGTCAGAGAAGGGCAACAAGGTTTGGTGAGGGGCTTGGAACACAAGCCCTATGAGGAGAGACTGAAGGAGCTGGGGTTGCTTATCCTGGAGAGGAGACACAGGGGTGCCCTATTGGCTCTCTCAATCCCTGAAGGGAGGTTGTAGGCAGGCAGAGGTTGATCTCTTCTCCCCGGCAAGCAGTACCAGAACAAGAGGACACAGTCTCAGCTGCACCAGGGAAGGTTTAGGCTGGAGGTTAGAGGAAGTTTTACACAGAGAGAGTGATTGCCCATTGGAATGGGCCCCGGGGAGGTGGTGGAGTCACCATCATTGGAGGTGTTCAGGAGGAGACTTGATGGGGTGCTTGGGCCAATGGTTTAGTTGATTAGGTGTGTGGATTAAAGGTTGGACATGATGATCTGAAGGTCTCTTTCACCTGGTCTGGTCTGGTTTGGTCTATTCTATCTATTCTATTCTATTCTATTCTATTCTATTCTATTCTATTCTATTCTATTCTATTCTATCTATTGGTATTTTCTCCTCTCTCCTCAGTGTCATACATATCGTAGATACTTCATGTATAGGAACTGTTTCATCCACTGCCACGCTGAAAAGTTGAGCTAGGGAATAAGGTTTCATATTTCAGCTGAGGTTCTCTGGAAGGCTTTGACATAATTACTGATCTCCTCAATTTAGGCAGGATTACAGAATTAACATTTTCTTAAATAATAATTGTCATCCACCAGATGGGAATCAGCAGAGAGCTGACCTGAAATTGTTTCTCTTTGAGGTAGGGAGAAGTTAGAGGGAAGAGGTGATGTAAATAAACCTATGTGTGCAGTTACATAAGCACAGGAAGACACACTCCAACGTAAAGCAGTCCTATCTGCTGTGAGCACAGGGTATCTGTCAGTATCTACACAGCAGAGCCCACCCGAGTTACAGCTGCTAATGCAGTAGCATCTACAAGTAAGAATGAGAATAAATGTTGAGATGGCTCAAGGTTTCATAGTCACATTTGCTTCAGCCTTTAAGCAGAAAATAATTGAATAACCAGGCTCCAACATCTCTGGATGCCATTCTGAGAGACTTACAAGTTCCATCCTACAATAGGATATTAAACTTATCATTTTCCACTTCAGAGGTGGAATGTAAAATGATTCAGATGCCTTAAAAATCATCATGCATTTAATTCCCTCAAGTGTCTTTTCTTTGTGCTTACAAGCAGCAGCAGGGATTTTCTCTCTCGAACTCTCTTTCTTAAGTAAAGCTGTTATTACCTGGATGACCCAGCTCAAGAATTGGAGAAAACAAAGGCAAAGCTGGTCTTTCTTTCTCTGTGTATCAAAACAAAATCACTCATCAAACTGACAGAGACAATAATTGAACTCACTCCTTTAAAACAAGAGTTAACGTTTTCTTCCTTGAAAAGAATGGTCTTTGCCTCTTCTTGCAACTTAGCACAAAAAAAACCCTATCCAAACAAATAATAATAAAAAAAAAACCACTACAGAATAAACAAACAAGCAAATGAAATTTCTGGTTCTATAAAGCTCATTGGAATCCCTGCTTCTGTGAGACACTTTCCACTCTTCTCCTGAGCCAGTCTGAAGTTTTGGCAGCTTCAAAACTAGATGTATAAATTAGGGAGGGAGGCAAGGCGAAAGAAATATTGCATCAAGAACAAGAGTTCACCTGCATTGTTAAGATATTAAATAGTCCACGGTAGCAGAGCAGCTGGAGAATGGCTCACAAGCCTGTAATGTTTTGAGAAAATATTTTCACTTGCCTGAAGTTTTATTTTCATTATCTGATGCCTTAGAAGGTCATAATTAAAGAGCAAAAAAGGAAGAATGGTGTTGATAGCTGGTACTGATGCGACCAAAGTTAGATTTGGACAGTGCAATTATGATTCTTAAGGGAGGAGAGATTTTTTCAAAAATAAATAAATAAACCAAAAAAAAAATCAATACATGCTGTAATAAAAGGATAAATGTGCACTGAGCCCAGAACATGAGCCACTAGAGAGACAAGTGCTGCAGGAAGAGCCGCCAAAAAGGCTCTGTCCACCAGCTGTCACTTCAATATGGATTTTATTAATTCTTGGCATAGCAATTGGTTTAGAGAGAGAGTGTCCAAAAGCCTTCTTCACTCCATATGCCATACAGGGTATAGGATAAACTCACTGCAATGTTTTACACGAGCTACTAAACCCATGAGTTGTCATTATCATAAGGAACACAACAGTCTCCAGGCAGACTTTGTACTCTTTACTGCAAACAACAGCTGAAGCGGATGGACATACAACAGTTGGCCCAGCATAAGGAGTTTTCCCCTCTTTTGTTCAGAAGAGACTCAGAAATCCCCAGAGACTGCTTGCTCAGATTCAGAATCTCTCAAAACCAAATTCTGCATGGGTCTGACTATGTCAGTTTTGACTTACACACCTTAGTGTGTATGTCCCATGCTTAGTTATTGGCAGCGTCTGCTTTGGTTCCACATAAAACCCGAAGACAATGTGTCACTAAGCAAACCGAGAAGCTGACAATTCATATATCATAGCATCAGTCAGGGTTGGAATGGACCTCAAGGATCATCTAGTTCCAACCCCCCTGCCATGGCAGGGCAGGACCCCTACATTAATCGGCTGGCCAGAGCCTCATCCAGCCTGGGCTTAAACACCCCCAAGGACGGGGCCTCAACCACCCTCCCTGGATAACCCTTCCAGGCTTCACACTCCTTCAACTTCTCATGGGGAAGACTTCTCAACATGTCCAGCCTGAATCTCCCCACCTCCAGCTTCATTCCATTCCCCCTAGTCCTATCACTACCTGATAGCCTGAGAAGTCCCTCCCCAGCCTTCTTGTAGGCCCCCTTCAGATATTGGAAGGCCACAATGAGGTCACCTCGGAGCCTTCTCTTCTCCAGACTGAACAGACCTAACTCCTTCAGTCTGTCCTCACAGGAGAGGTGCTCCAGCCCTCTGATCATCCTCGTGGCCCTTCTCTGGACACGCTCCAGCACCTCCAGATCCCTCTTGTAATAGGGGCTCCAGAACTGGAGGCAGTACTCCAGGGGTACTTCCAAGAACATTTTCCTCTGCAATTCTCCGTAACCTCTGACAAGTTATTCTTACAATGTCATCTCTAGTTTTGCAGATGATGCAAGCCACATCTTATTAGAAGCATTATTTCAGAGGTATCCACTACCCCTTTGTAATGTAGATGGAATAATCTTTCTCCTCCCATTCATCATCTCATAGACCACCTCCTCCATTCACCTTTGTAAACACCATGGCAACGACAGCAATTATTTACATAAGAAATTAATAGCAGAAAAGTGTTTCCTTTTGTTGAAAACCTCTGAAAGGTAAAAAGCTTCTAAAGGTTAAAGATCTTAAAAATAAGTTTCCTCATCCTTCTTCCAGAGAGGAAAATGCCAGTTTAGAACTGCTCTATTCTCACTGATATGAAGACAAAAGCCACTTTCCCTTATTTCTGTAGACACTTTCACAATCTAACAATGTCTTTTAAGTGTCCCTGCAGGTCGCTTGCAAACACTGATGTTCCACTACCTCCACATGACCTTCTATCATTCTTCATAGCATTGTACATGCTTGCTCAGATGATTTCAATGATGTTTCCAAGAGCTGTTGTCTTTCAGAATGCACCACTGCAACCCCATTACCATTCAAAAGCAATCTTTCACCTGTTTCACAATTTCTCACTCTAATAATAATACCTCTTAGTGATAGTATCATGTGACATGACTCTTGAGGGCCTCAAAGGAGATAAAGAAAGACTTCTGCTGGTCCCATGAATTTGTACAGCAAAAAGGATGCGCAGCATGCCCATCACACACTGCTTTTTGTGCCTGTTTTTAAAAGTAAGGATGGCTTTTATCCATAGAAGAACGGGGGGCCCTTTTAAGGACTAGCTTGAAACCAGCTGGGTGTGCCTGCCCATCAGCAGCCCTGAATGCAGCTGAGTCATTGCTTTTGGCCTTAGAGTGGTGGAGGTCAGCAATATGCATATTCTGATCGTATTCTTTATCTGCTTTACTTCTCTCACCCTGTCCAGTCAACAACAACACCTCTTAGGATGACTGACTTTGTAAAGCGCACTTGAAGATATAAGCATCACAGTGCGTACAAGTTAGTATTAATTCATCTGCCAGTGCTGATTCACTCTTTGACCCCTCTGCAAGACATCCAGTTAGTGTCATCTCTGGCAGGTTTTTGCAATTCAGGCACCTGTCCACCAGCTCCTGGAATGAAGCCAACATTCACAGGACCAGAAAGAGCCGTCAGAGATGGTAGTAACATTTGGCCACGACAGGCCTGAATTGGATTTGAAAGGTGACCTGGAGTGAAAGGCCTCTATCAAGAAGCCGCTTCTGTTCAAATGCATATTTAATTAGAGAGGGGCAAAGAGACAGTGGAGAACCCAGATCAAGTTAGACAAGATTTTTGGGTCAGCTGCAGGGACAATTCTTGTAGAATTTTTACCCTATGAATAGGAGGCAAAAAACGCTTCGGATTTTGTGGCTGACCCCAAGGCAAAACTGGAAAGGGGGAGTCTGAACAAGGACAGGCATGGTTCGACTTACCCTTTCCTCTCCCTCAGTTAGGAGGAAACATGCACACAGAGCAGCAACATGAGGTTTGTGTGCTTTACATGCTCTGAAGTTTTCAGTTTTTGGAGTCATTAATTATTGGGATTGAACTGTGTCTTGGGACATTAGGTCCCCTAACGATGCTGATCTCACATGGCTCTGCCTGTCTCAGTCCTCACTTGCACATCCCCTTACATGCTTTGCAGAATGAGTTCTGTAAATCCTGGTTTCCCCACTTGTCTGCTACTGAATGGTATTTGCTCTACAGAGAGAAGCTTTTCAGAGAAGAGCAGATCTGTAGTGAAGATCAGCTTTTGAGAGAAGAGAGGACAACTACTCAGAAAAGGAGGAATAAAAAGAGAAAGGAGAAGGAAAGGAAGGGAAAAGAAGTGGGAAAGTGGAGAAGAGATGTGAAAGAGTGGGACAGAAAGAGAGAAAGAGGGCCCAGGAAGAAGAAAGAGGGAAAAAAAAATCTAGAGCAACTTTTTTCTTATTCTGATAACTAGCAAGAAAATTGGGTTACAAAACAGAAATATCTAAGCAACTGGATAATTCAGTTTTGTCTCTGGACTGGTTTTGAAAGTTTGCTCAGCTGCAATGTTCCCAGTGTCTGTATGAGGGTGTTAGTAGCCCTTGGTATGTTCCTTAGCCACTTGCCTGCTGTGTCCCACATGCAAGTCATTTTAACATCTTCAAGCATCATTAGCCACTGCTTGTACACCTGCACTATATTAAGCTCCCCTGTTTACTTCATAGCAGTATTAGTACTTCTCTGTTTTTCCAGTAACTTTTTGTTATACCTCTGCAAAACCTGCTGACCAAAGCACGAGTCTTTACTTTGCAGTAGATGAATAATGCCCAGAACACTGCTTGACTTTCCTCCCAATACAAAGGCAAAGAGCGTAGAGTCAAAAGCAATGGCTAGGAGTTATGACTCCCTGTTTCCTAGTTTCCTGGGAACGTTTCATTGGACACATTGCACATAGTCAAATTAAATGCGTAGCAACCAGTTTCTCTAGTCTCTCAAATAATGTAGGCATTATTCACTGTTTCTTACTAATAAGTGACAGCTGGCAGAATATAAAGTCATCAGCAGAACACCCAAGCAACAAAATCAAGTACTTTTAAATTAGCATACACTTAGACTGCGAACACACTGCCCACCAGCTTTGGCTAAACCACAGATGACTCCAAGATCTATTAGATAAATTCAATCAAAATATTTCATTATTGTATTACACACAAAGCTTGGACACAATTTCTTGGTCAAAAAATACCCAAGTTACACATTGCCAGAAGCTGTGCTCTGTTCTTAGTCTACCTGCAATAGGTCATTGGCTAATGGCCAAGTAGACCTGGTTTGATGCAGCATCACTGTTCTTACTTTTCAATTAGACCTCAATTTATGCTTTTTGTACTCAGGGTGTTGATTGGTGATGAAAATGATGGCTATTCTACAGTTTAATCTGTCTTTAGAAAGATATACAACTTACCCTAAGGTACATCCTTCTCTATATAAAGCTTCTCAGTTCCAGAAAGCCCCGAACCAATGATAATGACAAGCTGGACATCAAAGGGAAAAGGTCATTTTACATATGTAAAGTTTGTTATACAGGCCCCCAATGTTTCTTGCCACCATACTAAAATATACCTAGAATATCTGATTAGTTGGAGCACCAAGACCAAGAGGGGACACAGTCTCAAGCTGCACCGGGGGAGGTTTAGGCTGGATGTTAGGAAGGAGTTTTCCCAGAAAGAGTGATTGGCCATTGAATGTGCTGCCCAGGGAGGTGGTGGAGTAGCCATCACTGTAAATGTTTAGCAGAGACTGGATGGGCATTTGATGCCATGGTTTAGTTGATTAGATGGTGTTGGGTGATAGGTTAGACTCAATGATCTGAAGGTCTTTTCCAACCTGGTTATTTCTATTCTATTCTATGAGAGGACCACAGTGTTGTTCTTCTTTTACAATACCTCCATGTGGAGTGAGAAAGAATAAATACCCCTGCATGCAAACTGCAAACCGCCAAGTCAGTGGAAGGAAACAACATTAAATTCAAGGTTAGTGGCCATCGTACTTCCTTGGGAAGATAGAAAGGCTGTGGATGGACATTGTGCACATGCTTTGCTAGGGACTTACATCTGAAAAGCAAACTAACTCTTTCTCTTTTATTCCTGGCACAGTCTTGCCACAAGCAGAAGTTATCCATGGTCATTATTCTGTTCTTTGCAAGTTGCATCTTTCTTTTCCTTCCTCATACTCAGTGCAGGCAACAAGCGCATCAAGTAGGAGAAAAGTGAAAGCTGATAAACAGGAACACAGGGACACTGAAAGAGATTAGGGACTATACAGTAGAACACGCCACTGAGGGGAGGAGAGGCATGCTAACAAATCAAAAACAACAAAGAATTAACTCTGGTACTCTCTGTTGATCCAAGATCCATCCACAAATGGAAGAGTAAGTTTGCCTGGGTTTGACCTACACAGACAGCTCAGCATGGCATTTTGCACCAAACTGTGAAGAATGTTTTCCCTGTGCTTTACATCCAGTATTTATTACCTGCACTGTGCTATAAAAGCTAGAATGTAAGGGGCATTTGAAGGATCAGCTTTTAATTGAAGAGCACAACAATCATGCCTTTTTGCAAGGCACTTATCGGCATCAGGTGTATCTGAAACTTTTTTCCTCCCCTACCCACACTGGCCATTAGGTAAAATATTGCTGCAGGCAGTATCACCTTCTGGTTCTGCCTCACAGGCCAAAAACAGCAGGGCAGCTAACTCTGCCTGTAATGAAGTCACAAGATCTCAAAGACACCATATTCCTCTGTGAGAACATATTGGGGACCACTATTTTCTCTCCACCATTCCCTACAAAAAGAGTTTTCAGGTTTTCATATATATCATAGTAATCAGTCAGGTTGGAGGGACCACAAGGATCATCTAGTTCCAACCCCCCTGCCATGGGCAGGACACCCACACTACATCAGGCTGGCCAAGCCTCATCCAGCCTGGGCTTAAACACCTCCAGGATGGGGCCTCAACCACCTCCCTGACAACCCATTCTAGGGCTTCACCACTCTCATGGTGAAGAACAACTTCATGTCCAGTCTGAATCTCCCCACCTCAGCTTCATTCCATTCCCTAGTCCTATCACTACCTGAGATCCTGAGAGTCCCTCCCCAGCCTTCCTGTAGGCCCCCTTCAGATACTGAAGGCCACAATTAGGTCACCTCGGAGCCTTCTCTTCTCCAGACTGAACAGCCCCTTTCTGCAGAACAAGAGATACATAGCACAGTGGTAGTAGAAATAATCAGAACAGAGACCATCTCAGGAGATTTGCCAAGGTCATAACTAAACAAAAGTATAGAGGACGCTGAAGGCTATTTCCCACCCTAGACAACAGCAGGTGACCCACACTGCTAATGGTGGGCTTAGATATTTAGAGCAGTTATGTCTGCTTTGTTTTTCTCTGGGCCATATGTGTCCCTTATGTATGCACAGAAAATGCATCTTTAAGTCAAAAGAAACATTTCAAACTTTATATTTCTCCTTCCTGTAACTGTTAGAGCTGTCTATAATGGACAGCAAAGCAATTGCCTCAGAACTGTAGGTATATCAGATCACATCTGATCTTGCTCTCCTAAACTCTGCATCAGCACTGATGATCCACATGCTGTTTTCAGGCTGAGTCACCAAACACTGAAGTGCCTAACCAGTTTTAGGATAGCACGTGTCTGACTCCCTTAGGAAGCAAATATGAAGGATTGAAGTTAACCCTGGTAGGCAGATAAGCCCCCTGCCTCCTGCACCAGCTGCCCCCTCCTCCTCCAAAACTCAGCTACATGCAACATGTGGTGGTTGAATTTCCCCCCCAGCATTAACTTTTGCCAGACCAACTCAGAAGCAAATGGAAGCTGTGTTTACAAGCAGACTACAATCTGCAATGAATGCAATGAATTGTACAAAGTATACACAGCATTTCCAATATTATACAGATACTTTACAATTAGCAAACAATACAAAAATCCCCCTGGTAAGAGACCAAGAAGCCATTCCACTGCCTCCCTCTACCCTGCTGCCCCAAGAGAGAAGAATGGCAGAGAGAAAGCAATGGGTTAGACTTAACTAAACAACGCAGCCAAGCCAAGGTCAGCAGAAGCAGCTTAATCTCTCCCAGGCAAAGCAAGCAGAGAGAGATCAGAAAGAGAAAAGAATTCATAGAATCAACAAGGTTGGAAAAGACCTCAAAGATCATCAAGTCCAACCTGTCACCACAGACCTCATGACTACCAGACCATGGCACCAAGTGCCATGTCCAATCCCCTCTTGAACTCCTCCAGGTATGGCGGCTTCCCCAGTACAGCCTGTTTTTTGGCAGACATTCCTCCAATGAAATTGTTCAGAATAATCTGTAGTTTTCCTTTTTACACCCAACAGTGGTTTGTTTATATTTTCCTACTTTTCTGCTCAACATCTGTAACTCATTTTAAAAGCATAGCCCTAAAACCACCACACAACACCACCACAGTGAAAATTCTCTGGAGGCAGAAAGGAACGCACAGTCCTGGCACAGCTCATGGGCAGACAGCTCATGGGCAACCAAACTTTGGGTGAACTCTTTGCAGACTTTACAGTTTCCCTGGCTTTTCCCTCCCCTCCACACTCCCACACGTTGCACTGTCAGTTGAAGGAAGTCCAAAAATATACTTTAATAAAGACTCCCAGCTTTCCCCACCACTTCCCTTGAACTCTAGATTTCTCTGAAGGAAGAGGCTTCTGCTGTCTCTGATGGTTGGACCTGATCCTGTCATCATTAGCTTTCTCAGAGACTCTTCATTTGCTGAATTTGGTCTGTAATAAGAGGCAGGGAGGATAGTCATTTTTATAGCCACTACCTGCCAACAGATTTCAATTCTTTATGCCTTCAAAATCCCACATCTGTCCATGACTCCAGGCACTAGTGGAAAAAGCTCTGCATTAGTTATTTTTATTATCAACATAAAAATCTTTCAATTTATTTATTTATTAAGAAAAGAAAAAAAAGTAAAATAAAAGCAGCTATCTACAAAACTCAGTTCCTTTTTGTCCTTAGGCAGACATTTCAAGCTGTCTGCCAACTTTTCTTCATTAAAAAAAGAAAGAGGTAAAGTCTTCATTACACACAACACAACAAAATATCACCAGATACATTTACCCAGCCGAGACACCCACCGTCCATTTATCAGGCAATTCTGTGACTGAAAGTGTAAACATCTGATAAAGATGAAGGCCTTATTTCTGAAACCTGGCCACAGATGGGTCTTGGCCACTGAGCCCCAAAACATGCCCCATCCCTGCAGGCAACTGAGTCAACACTGCACAACAGAGCAGGAACAAATGCTGAGCTCATTCTGATTCACCTCCAGACAGATAGACAGCAGAGACCTCCTAGTTCAGAGTAAGGAGGGCTTCCCTGCAAGACGATTCTGCTTTAGAATAGAGTAGGCTAGACTAGACTAGATAGACTAGAGAGTAACCAGTTGGAAAAGACCTTTGAGATCATCAAGTCCAACCTATCACCAAACACCATCTAATCAACTA
Organism: Colaptes auratus; assembly: GCA_015227895.2. NCBI lineage: Eukaryota > Metazoa > Chordata > Aves > Piciformes > Picidae > Colaptes > Colaptes auratus. The sequence continues at coordinate 24,660,445 of CM026888.1, forward strand.
AACCATGGCACCAAGTGCCTCATCCAGTTTCTTCCTAATCCCTCCAGTGGTAGTGACTCCACCACCTCCCTGGGCAGCACATTCCAATGACCAATAACTCTGTGAAGAACTTCTTCCTAATATCTAGCTTAAACCTCCCTTGGTGCAGCTTGAGACTGCATCCTCTTGTTCTGGTGCTGGGTGCCTGGGAGAAGAGACCAACCCTCATCTGTCTACAACCACCCTTCAGGTAGTTGTAGACAGCAATAAGGTCTCCCTGAGCCTCCTCTTCTCCAGGCTAAGCAACCCCAGCTCCCTCAGCCTCTCCTCATAGGGCTTGTGCTCCAAACCCTCCCCAGCTTTGTTGCCCTTCTCTGGACGTGTTTCAGCAACTCAACATCTTTCTAAACTGAGGGGCCCAGAACTGGACACGGACTCAAGGTGTGGCCTAAGCATGCAGAGTACAGGGGCAGAACGGCTTCCCTGCTCCTGCTGGCCACACCATTCCTGATCCAGGCCAGGATGCCATTGGCCTTCTTAGCCACCTGGGCACACTGCTGGCTCCTGTTCAGCCTACTATCAACCAGTAGCCCCAGGTCCCTTTCTGCCTGGCCACTCTCCAGCCATTCTGACCCCAGCCTCAGACTCAAGTTTATATCTCTGTGTGATGCTGTGCCAAATAGCTCCTTCAGCAGAGAGGGTGAAGCTTGCACTCTGCGGTTGTCATTGGGAGACACCACACACACCATCAAACACTGCCCCTCAGAGCTACCAGCCAGACCTCTTTGAAATAAGACACTTTCAGGATGGATCTGTGCTTTTGATTCATAACTCTGTGGTACTGTGAAGACTAAAAATACATCCCAAACCACTTCAGCTCCTTGCAAAAATTGCTTCTTGGACTCTAATGTTAGAGACACAGTAGGTGACAAGAATCGTACCTTCTGCCCAGAATCTTCTAGCCTATTTTATAGCAAGTGTAGTCTCTCAAAAGCAGAAGGATTTGGAGCACCAGCCAGAATATGTCAGAGATGCTGCCTGCCTCTTTCTAGGCTGGTGACTGGCATGTTAAACCCAAACAACACATCTTAGACTGACACAAGATGAAACACATTAGGCAGATGGCATGTTTTCCCTGCACAAGCCAGGACCAGAGTCTTTCCTCCTAACAATCTCCTGTCCTTGTTCTTGCAGCAAAATTAGTTTTGAAGTAAAAGAAAGTGAAAAATACATACATGATGAGAGCAAAGATTACTGTGTGGAAATATATCAAGAGAGGGGTTTTGTTCTTTCAATTCCATGGTTTTTATTTATATATATACATTTTGTTTGTATAAACAAACACCCTCCTTTGTCAGACCTGAAAAGTCAAAATTTACATTTAAATGGAGGCATCCCCCCCCATCCCTCAAAAGCAGAGTACAAAAGACTAAAAGCTCTCAATTTTCCTAATGGAAGGACAACAGGTGAGGTTTGCATTCTGGGCTCTATTCATTTAGTGAACAATGTTCAACCGGCAATGAGCAAAGCCCAGCTGATCAAGGGGAAAGAGCACTGGCTATTAGGTCTGTCAGGGATTTGCTCAACACGCTGAGACCAGGAGAAGCTGTGATCTCATTGTGCCCTGTTCCCATGAAGGAAATTATGCCAAATACAGCTCCCTGAGGGCAACACCTACGTTTCCAGATAGACAGGGGATCACTATCCAACGGAAAATCACCGCAATTTTGCAGATTTCAGTGCTATAATAGCTCTGGTTTCATTGCTGGAACTACTGCAGATGTTTAGAATGTGAGGTGGTCTGCTGGTAAAGGGAAATGAGAAGACTTAAAAGAAGTCCATAATGACACTGTATTAAAGCCATTGTAAAAGAATGGAAGCGGAAGCAAATACTGTGGTGACCCTTAAAGCTTGCCTCAATTATCTTCTTTTTTTCCCCCCTTACTTTCTTCCTGGAAAGGAAAACGAGCACTGATCTGACTGGGGACTCTATCAAACAAGTACACTTGCAAGCAACACGCTCAGAGAATGTCACCCTAGTCCATGGAAAGGTATAGAAATGTTTTTAACCACTTTGCCTCACTGGAGCACACCAGGAGTAACAGATGAGGCACCATAATTGCTCCTTCAGTCCTGGGCTGGGCTCTCTCTCTCTCTCTGGCTTTTTCTGACATAGAGCTGATCCACACTATTAAATGGACACAGTCAAAAAGTAACCTCATATTTTTCAAAACAAAGGTTACCACAGATCCAGCCAGCACTTTGTAGAGTTTTATGTCGACTATTTTTAACTGTCTTTCATGTGTTATATTGGTAAAACCCATACCAAAAGAGTCCCCAGCCCCCTCTCCCCAGCAAAATAGTCTGGCTGCATTTTAAAAAGCAAAGGAAATAGTAATAAATGTTTGGGAAGGGAACATACACAAAATCTAAATGCCTGGGAGGTAAAAACAATATCACTATGTACCCAGCACTAAGAAATTACTGACTTGCTCTCTTTAAAGTTCTGAACAGACAGTGCTTTGTTTCTAGTCTCCTAGGAGTAGAAGCTATCCCAATCACTACATTCCTGCCAGAAAGTATGTTCTAATGTTCACCTATCATCACATTGATCACTCTGTCTATTGTGAGTTCTGCTTCTTTTTCCCCACCCAAACATCAAAACCGGTTTCTACCACAAACAGTGCTGGTTTTTCTAGTACTTCCCAATTTAGACACATTACCTGCATTTATTAGTGCCCCCCACTGCCAACCTGTTCATTCAGAAGGTGTCACAGCCCCATTGGCTCTGACCCCTTGTCTTCACATGAATATTTCTAGCAACAAGGACATCCTCAGAAACTTCATCCTCCCCACTTCTCCCACAGGTGGGTCACCATACATTGCCAGGAGCATGTGGTGGCATAAGCTGGCACAGTTTGCTGGGAGACAATGTCACAATTTAGGAAATCAATTCAGCTTGGCAAAAAAAACCCAACCAAAAAACCCAAGAAAACCCCAAACCACCCCTAAATATCTTGAGCTTTGTCATTTTTCCAGCCCAATCAGCTGCCTGAGATGTTCATCCATTGTCCCCCAACCAAAGACTCAATTGTATGATTCACACAGAATTACCATGTGCAGGGATGGGGAAGGGGGAAAGGGAAAAGAGAAGTGTAAGATCTTAAGTAAAGAATTCTGAATTTAAGAGTTAGCCTGAGATAAAAAGGGTTCTAACTGAGCCAGCAGGACAGCTGTAACAACATATGAAGAGCTTGTATTTCAGCTTACTCCCCAACCAGGAGCATTTGTTTGCATCTGGAGCACTGAGACTTGAGTATTGTCCATTTGGTAGAATTCAAGATGGGTCTGAGGAGTCTGCTCAAGAAATAGATGATCATTGCCTCCCTTCCCAAACTCACACCTCCACAGCTGTGTCCATCCTTGTGGGCCAGCTTTGCTCTGTGATACTTTCTGTAAGACTCTACCACTCCTCCAGTCACAGGTCTAGCACGGGAAGCCAAGGTGGTGGTTTCTTCCCATGCTCCATTGGGAGAGCACCTAGGCATATGAGCAGAGACTCCAAGGGAACCACCAGTCCAGGCAAAGCACAGCCTGCACAGAGCTTTTGTTTCTAACACCTGCAGTGCCGTGATTTTATTTGTTTCCATCCTTCAAAACACAGCTTTTCATATCCATCCAGTTTCCTGCAATCTTCAAAAGCAAACAAGGTCTGTTGACACGATGTGGCAGGTTTCCCAGAACCACTGTCCCTTCAATTTATTGATGAGCTCAAGGCTACCAGATATGCTGCCTTGCAAGATGTGCCAGCAATTAAAGACTACCTGGTCCTTTACTGCACAAGTGGGGGAAAACACCAAGCTAATGTTGAGAACAGTATGCCATTACTGCAGCTGCTGTAACAAATGCTTTAACACGCTGTGAGGAAAGAGATGCTGTTCACAGACACATATCTCAGCAAGAAAAGCAGGAGGGTTTTGCTTCAGATAACTCTTAAAATCAAGATTCTGACTTCCAAAGTGATATCAGCTTGGTTTACCCCTCAGCTTCCTCAAAAATCCACCAAGAAAACATCACAGGGCCTGTGAAACGTTCCTGTTTGTTACCATCTCTTACCATGACATGTTCTAACAATACTACACGCTGGCTGGTTTATTTGCACACATTTCTTGTGGCACTCATGTCCATAGTGTCCAAATCTGACATCTGTTAATTCCACACAAGTGAACTCAGCTGGACAAGAGGATATAAAGTAATATAAAATGTCAGCTTTCCTGCCATACAGATTAAGCCAGCCATGTAATCAGGCACTCTTTATGATGGGCATATCACGGGTAAGCAGTGATGACAGAGTTTATCAGATACCAAAATCCACTAATACGTATGCCTGATTCTGTCTCTGTAAGAGTTTTCAATCAGTGGTCCCAAACTTAGGCACATGGTTATCACAGCTGGTGGAATCATGAAACCTTCTAGGTTACCCTCAAGCTCCAACAAGGTTTTACATGCCCTTGAATCAACCTTGAATCTTACCCAAGGGAATAACTATGCAACAGATTAAAGCAGGCAGCGCAAAGTGGTGCAAACAAGTAAGCGTGGGGATAGAGGAGGGCCAAGGGAAACCTCACAACAAAGCCAAGGTACTGCTCCCTCCTTCTGCTTGCTCAAACACGAAGCAGCTGGACTCAGCAGGCTGCCATGCTCCTCCAGGTGATAGAAACCAATCCCCAAGGGCCAGGCATCAACCTAAAGTGAACTACATTTCGTGCTGCACATGTGACTTCTCTGGAACGGCTTCTCTGTTGGCACTCCACCACCCTGGTCTAAAGAAACATCTTCTGAGATGGCTAGATGGCCACTGGGCTCTGCAGTAGAGAACCCCACTATATATTCAGCTACTCTACTTCCAGATACTAGCAGCAATGTCACTATGTTTATTCCATTCCATTCCATTCCATTCCAGAGTTACTCAAGACAGTTCTCTTGACCTTGAAGTAGGTATTTCCACATTTTTTGTTTGTTCCAACAAATCATATCAGTCTATTCTTTCCAACAGCCAAGTTGTGGGGAGAGAGATGTTTTTGGAAGCATTTTCCAAGGAAATACAATCTTGGCACACAACTGCAGTCGAGTGCCTCAGAGCAACTGGTCCACCTAAAGGATATAAAGTCCTTAGCAAGGTCCCAATCTTTTAGTGTGGTGCTCCATGTCATTATATCCACAAATTTCCCTATATAGAATAGAATCACAGAATCAGTCAGGGTTGGAAGGGACCACAAGGATCATCTAGGTCCAACCCTCTGGCCATGAGCAGGGACACCCCACACTAGATCAGGCTGGCCAGAGCCTCATCCAGCCTGGTCTTAAACACCTCCAGGGATGGGGCCTCAACCAACTCCCTGGACAACCCATTCCAGGGCTTTACCACTCTCACGGTGAAGAACAACTTCTTCACATTCAGTCTGAATCTCCTCACCTCCAGCTTCATTCCATCCCCCCTAGTCCTATCACTACCCGATATCCTAAGTAGAAGAGATGATCTTTATATGACTCTACCTCCTCCCCTTCCCCAGAATAAACCTACAAACCAACAATCCAAAGCTTCATGTAGAGTCATTTGACAGGACTGTAATCATAAACTGCAGATAGGAGGCGGAGACACAAAGCTCAGAGGCAGCAAAGAGATGCAGAGTATGAGCATAAGCACCATCCAAAACTGAATAGTCTTCTGTGCTAGCACACTGCATGCATCCTCAAGAACACCTTGGCTAAAACTGGACTGGGCTGCTTACCTAATTGAAAAAAACAATACCTATCACCATACCATGCTAGGGGGCAGTTCTGGTGGTGGTTTGTTTATATTTTGAGGGGGGCTTACTCTTTTTTTTTTTAGTGCTTTTAATTTCCTGAGAGTTCTTTGGGTTGGTTTGATTGTTTGTGGTTTGTTGTTTTGTTTTGTGGGAGGGAGTTGTTTTTTTAAAGGTTTCCAGTTTCTGTAAATGTCAGAGTTGTGTATGAGGCTATGACATTGGCTTTCTCTAATAGCAGGAAACTCTCATACACACTTATTCAGGTGTTTATCTTGTGCATACAAACACTGAACTGAAGCAGCATGAGAAGGAGGAAGTGGCTTATTTTCTTCCATAAGTTTTCTGGGACTCAGTTATATTGTTGGTTTCCTCTTTTCTCTCCCACTTCTATTTTGTCTTACGGCTCTGCATCCTGGAAGACTGTGAAGCTGCTGTGTGATTTTTATCTCCATGATTAAAGTGTTACACTTTATTGAGCTCTTTGCATCAGCACCAAAATCTGCAATGCAGGATTTTACATAACACTTCGTTTTCTCCTCGCACCATTACTGTTATTAACCTGGTGGCAATAAACAGAAAATACAGCTCGGCTCATGATGTACTCCTGAGGGTTTTTTTTTTGTGTGTGTGTGTGCTTAACAGAAAAGGAAAAAGAAGAAAAAGAATGGAAATGAAAGAGTCTCCACCCTGTGAGAGATTAGGAATGGCTGCATAAACCTGCATTTTCCTCAAAGAGCTATCATAGCCTTTTAGAGTTAAAAAGAGAAATACCTTGCTACAGCTTCTGCATGTGAGGTTTCTTCTAAATCATGAGGTCACAAAAGAAAGACTTCAAAAATTTTCCAACTCATTATTATTCTTCATTAGATTTCCCAGATGGGAGATTTGATTGATACCCTACTCTGGGATGTTGCACCTTTCTTTGTTTAAATACTTGTTTAATTGACACAGTTTAGAGAGCATGAGATGTGCCAACAGGATACCAATAAGGGGCTGAAAGACAGCTGAAGAGCTGCATGGGCGTGCCAACACGGATGACCTTCACACTCCATCAATGGATGGGAACAGCATTTTCACAGACATGAGATCCCTGAGTACCCAGGAGAACAGTGGAGTTAAGCATCCAAATATCTGTAGGAATCTGGGTTACTAACAGAGATTCTCTATTTTTGCTGAAGTGAGAGACATCTGCAGGGTTTTGAGCAGAGGCATCTAGATCCAAAAGCAGGACTATAAGTGACATGCAGAAAGAGAGAGAACATCCATGGAAAGGTGGTCACCAAAACTTGACTAAATTTAACAGTAATGAGAGAGAGAGAGAGAATGCCAGTATGGGAAATCACCTAACTTGGCATATCACACAGAGAGCATTTGGATGCAAACTCAATTTTAAGCACCTGGTATGAGATAGATGTCAGAAAAAAAGACAGGATTCACAGCCTTGCTCTGCTTCTCTTTCCTTTAGATGGTATAAACATTCCTTTGTAGTCCTGAATTGTTGGGTGTGAGGAGCTGGGAGATATCCTAAAAAGCTGTTTTCACCCTGTCCTCAGCTGGTTCGTATTGCTCTCCATGAACTGCACTCTGCTGCCACATCCACCCAAGGCATCTCCTTGCAGGACTGGTTAGAAGAGTCAGCAAAGATTGTGCTGAGTGCTATTGTTATAACTTCCACCCAACAGATTGCTTACCTTGAAACGTTCTGGTTATTTTTGAAGGATGGTTCTGGTTTTTAACCCAGGAGAAAGCTTTTAGAAAGCTCTCCAAGCTTCTGCCCCCTACTTATGTGGGTTCCTGCTCTTTACACTTGCTATTTATTTTGCACTTGCTCTTTACTCATAAATGCTGCAGTTTGAAATATAGCAGAACATTTTTCAGTTCGTCAGTGTGTTGTTTGCTGTCAAGGAGACGAAATGTTACTACTTTTCTCTGGAGAAGCTTAGGACATGATGGATGAAATGTCACAAATAATTAGACTTTTCTTATGAATTACATTTTTTTAAGCTTCTGTTTTCATGTCAACAGGTATGTTACAGATAGGCTGCATGAAAGGACCTGGGGAAATTTTAGTTCTCTGGGAACAGCAGTAATGCAATATCTGATAAGCCAGGGCATGGCTCTGACTGAGGCAACCTTCCTCTATGAAAATTTGAGGCTATGAAGATCTGAGTCGAGTGGGAAAATGAGAGAGGTCCAGTTCCTGAGCAGCATGGACATAGTTAGGAATTTAAAGGTTCCTTCATGCAATCTGACCTAAAGTCCACCCAATGCTGTCTTTTCTTCTGACTGTGATCAACTGTGTCACTGTTGAGCCCTAGATAGTATAACATCTAGTGATAATCTAAATAACTAGGAGGCCTGGAGGAAATAGACAACACAGATCACTTTCACACTTTGAGCAGAGATGTACTGAGGATAAGCAGACACTCAGATTCCATGAAGTTATCTGTGAGATAGACATGAACAAGCCCTCTAACTCCAAACTCTCTGGCTTGTCTGAAAGCTGATCTGTATTTCACGGATCGGGCTCAGATCTGTGAACATCTCCAGGTTTTGGCCAAATACCTGAGCATGCTGAGGAAAACAGCAGAGGAAAAAAAAACCCAAACCAAACAAAACAATTACGGGTATTCACATACTACATTATTGTTATATGAGTTTCTAAAGCTCTTATTTTCATCTCCAAGTTCCTGAACTGCCAGTTGTTATAGTAGGTCGGCAGTAAATGCTGGATCAAACATAACATTGCAGCTGAATTACTGCTTTGAAATCTTGTATCACATGCAATGACTTCAAATTGCTTGCTTTGCTAGAAAGGCTGGAATAATGTGAAGGCATGACACTCTAAATCACACTAATCAATGATGTAAGTCTTAACTGACAGAATGTATCAATAATCAGAAATGCTCCAGGGGAACAAATCATGGGAATTGTACACCTCTTAGATCTCCTTCCCATGACAAACTTCTTGTCATTTATTGTAGAATCATCAAGAAAATGCAAATATTAGTAACGATGCAGCAAAACTTATTTACCATTTCACATGGAATTGTTGGTTTTTTTTTTTCTCCCTACAGGAAAAAAAAAGTTTCTTGCATCCATTTGCTAAGTGATCTCAGCTAATTAGAAATGCATATACATGTGTGGAGGGGAAGGGGAGGCATCAGGTTCAGTGTTCCTAACTAGAGCACAGCTTGTGTGAGACTCCTGATATTTCAGAAGCATATTATAGATACTGATAGTATCAGGGCCTGGGAAAATGCTTTTCAAATACCAGGAAACAGAGATTAAAAATCCAAACCAACCTCAAAACCATTTCTCCTTGTTCAGAGATTAAGGCTGTGATCATCACCTCATCTCCAGGGATCACAAAACAACAAAAGGAAATTGCTTCCCAGTGGCTACCATCAAAGAAAAGAGAGGCTGAGTAGCTTCTTGACTGTGTCTCTTCTTTCCATCAATACCTAATGAGATTCCCTGTCAAGGTGGAACCTTCCACACATCCTCTACATCAAGGGGGATCTGAAGGATATTTTATTGCCTTAGACTGTCATGCTGCCTAGTAGGCAGCTAGTTCTGAAAGTCCCCGTGACTCCTGGAAGTCTCCTATTGCTCTGAGGAGCTTGGAAGTTGATGAAAAACGCCATCTATCACTTATTTCACTGCTTCACAGCAGCTGTGTGCACATTTATCAAAGAGAAGAGTTAAGTGGTTGCATTCTTCTCTTCCTTAGTCAAGCCCATCATAACTTACATTGTATAATAGCTGTGCATCCTTCCCCTTCCTTCGCACTCCAGATAAAGCAAGCTCAGAACACTGTCAAATTTCCTGCACTGAAATCAGAGGTGGTCCCATGATAGATTCCCAATAAATTAATCTACTTTTTCTCATGCTACAGCCACCACCTCTGTGTTCCTAATGGAACAAGTCTCAATCAGCATCACAGATAACTGTGGCTGCTGTTCAATATGCCTGTGCTCCCTATGGCACTTCTAATCTTTAGCAGGTCTTAAAACACTTCACCAATTAACTTAAAGTTATTGGTGTCACATTGCAGCTTGGCAAACTGAAGCCCCGAGGTAAAATATCTTGCCCAAGGTCATGCGAGACGCCTGTGATTCTGCCCATTTTGCTGCTGCTCTTATTTGTTTTGAGGCAGTGGGTAGAGGCTCCAGGTACAGGAATCTCTTTTATGTTAGACCCCATTTTCAAGTAGATCAAAAGGGGAGGCTTGCAACTGCAAAAAAAAAATGACATGGAGATGTGAGGGTACTGATTTCTGTCTCTTCTGCCTCTGTATAGGGACTTAATTTAGGGGACATGGGTAGCCTTGATCCTTGAGTCTAGCTTCTACCACTAATGACTGTGAGCAAAGGAGGAAGCTGGTTTTCAGAGAAACTGTCACACGTCCTTGCTATTTATTGCACTTTTACATTGGGGTTATGCTGTTAAGAAGTATTTCTATACAGACACATAATTTTGTCTCTCTTGCACTCAGGAAAGAGCCTGGAGGTAGGGATGTAGTGTCAGCTACCTAGAAGCATAACTCCCAGTGCTTTGGTATTTTGTGGATTCCTGTTGTTGGTTCCCAAGCCACTGTCCTCATTTATCACAGACTGAAGTCTGTTGTTTCCTAATACTCCCCCTACAATGTTAGGTTCAGGAAGGTTCTGCCTCCACTGTTCCAAGCCAGAAGAAATGGAAGGGGCAGGAAGCTTTCATATCATAAAATGATATGTGCATTGACTTCTCAGTTCTGGCACAGGCTTTGCATTTGACCTTCAACAAGTCATTCACTTCCTCTCAGCTCTCACTCTTTAACAGGGACTGCACAATGCCAGGCAGTCTAATCTTCATAAATCACCAACTCCTTGCAGAAGACACTGTCTCATAGCACATAGTAGTGCAAATTCAGTGGGATGATGATCAGAACAAGAGCTCACAGGAACTGCTGTACTACAAATAGCCTGTGATTATGTAGACCTAAACACAACTTCCTTTCATTTTGTTTCAGGATGAAAGCACAAGAGTTATTGTAAAGGGAACATTGAGATAGCCTGTTATTTGAAAAGGTGCTGTTGACTTAAGAAACCGCCCTTACTTTGTATTTAATGTTTTGTACTTCAGGTTAAATCGGTGCAGGAAATGTTCCTATTCCCATATCTCAACAGTAATGATGCAAAAGGTCATACAATACATCATCAATAAAATGCTGTCTCTTGAAAATCAGTTTTTGTCCCACAGTTTTCATACAGTCAAATTATTTTTGAAATACAAGCGTCATTCTTTAACCCTGCCAGGGAGTTATAGGCACAATGTTCAGTTTCCATTTAAAATTCAAAGTGTAAAAGGGTAAGGGGAAAAAAAAATGAAACAGCAAAAATCACTAACACAAATGTCAGTCGAGCCTGGCAAAAAAGAACACAGAGATTAAATGTTACCTTTTATAGTTTGCAAGCCAGACAGAAGATCACTGAGCTAAAGCTCGACAATAAAATCTGCCACATGTATGTGGACAAGCCAGCTAGTCAAGCTCTCTCCAGGCTGAAAAATACCACAAAGGTAGAAATGTCCAACAAAACATTAGGCCACCTGAAAGAATAAATAACACTTCAAACATCCTTCTGCTTCAACACCACATAATAAGCTGTTCCTGATAGCAAGGAAGAAGTCAGAGGATTGGTGGGGGTTTTTCTTTTCCTGTTCACGTGGGATTTGTACTCTGAGAATTTCTCTTTGATGTTACTTGAACATAGGCTACTCTAACTGCACATCAAAATATATTGGCTTGGAGTTTAATTTTGGAACACTTAACATTACATTTTGCCAAGAAATGGCTGTTCCTCTCCTGAATTTGACAGCCCATTGAGTTCTCAGGGAAGAGATGGTTTTACAGGGATGTGTCTCTGTACATACTTTTACAGTCCTTATAAAACCTCCTGGCCAGCCAGAGCACTCTGATTGCCTGGGGAACATTTGGTAGGGGTAGGTTAATCTATGTGACCTCCATAGTTCATCTGAAACTGCTGCACAACTTTCTAAACAGCCATCTTTATTTCCTCCTTATCCGCTCTTCAGTTTCCGAGTGATTCCCAGGCACATGCTTTCTCAAGGAGAGCTGGAAACAGCTACAGAGGTGAACACAAACACATTTCTTCCCGTACAAACAGGCACAGCAAAGACTCGGGCCTGCCCACAAGCACACAGTTGTTTGTGCACCGGTCCACATGCAAGCCCACACGTACATGCAAACATAATGACACTCCAGCAGAAGTATTCCCAGCTGCTGGGAGGGGAGTGTTATTAGCAGGGAGCTGTCCTTTCCAGTAATGAAAATAATTTGTTTACTCTCCGAGAGAAAAGGACAAGCAGATACAATTCCTTCTAGGCTACAGGCCTCTTTCTCCTATATGCTAATGTATTCGATTTTTAAGCTGATGATGTGTTATGTATCAAAATTATTCTGACTTAGAGCAAAGGGATAACTCTACACTGCTCGGAAGCATTTCCTTCCCGATCCTCCGAAGAAGCATTATTCAGAACTGCTGCCTAAGCCATGAAGCATTTTGTATCTCTACCCAGCTTTCTTCCCATCACTTAACACCTCCTCTCCTCTCCTCTTCCCCCCCTCACCCCATCAGCACTGTCCCCCCAGCACAAATTGCCACACATCTGTACAAAGGACAAGCGGAAGAATAAGGTGACAGTTCTTTAAGGAAAGAATAAAAATGCAAATTAACAAACACCAAATTTGCTGTAAACATTAAATACTTCAGACATGAAACCTTCTGTGCTACAAGAGTGCTTTCAGCATTATCTATTCACAGCAGTTCCTCTGCTCCTGAGGGTCATAAACACTGAGAGATGGAGCCAGCAAAAAAGCTCTAGTTGAAATTCAGCTCACAGCAAAAGCAATTTCCGAGTGTGCAAAGTGCTGTCAGCAGGCCTGATGTTTGTGTATGAAATATAGACAATATGACTGGCCCATCGGCAGTCACTGTCAGCCTGATGGATGATGCCTGAAAAGAAGTAAAGCGGCTGCCGTTAGGGCCCAGTCTATCAGACGCTTGATGGAGATTCGGGGGCTTAATAGAGGTAAAAGTTTCTTCTAATCGGACAAAATTTCCAGCGGTGATCACAAAGAAAATAAAAGGGACAGCAGTGTGATGTGAGGCCACAAGCAAGGCTTTCCCATCTCAGCCACAACATAAAACAGAAGAGGAGGGCGATGCGCTCTCAATAACAAGGAAAATTTGTGTCTTTGTCCTTGGACACCGAGTGTCCCAGAACAGACAGGGCAGTTCTACAGCTCATCGTGGGTGCAAGCATCTTTAGAGGCACCCCAGAGCCCAGAACCCTCACAAAAATATATCACCTTTGTCATTTCTTTGGTGCAGCCTGCCTGTTGCTGTACAAGGGATGTGCTGGACACGGCAGGCAGATGCTCATATCAGTGCAGAAAAACTTCAGAAACAACCCGTTTGAATGTCCTCTCTACTTTTACCATCTGAAAGCTAGAGTCCTGATGTCTTCCTCCCTTTCCCCCCTTACATAAAGCTGTCATGTGGATAAAACGTGCAATGTATGTGGTCCCTCTGCAGTGAAAATACAGAGGGCTAAACTCCACACCATACTTCATGCTATGGGTCGTGATGCCGATCAAAGACCCTCAGGCAGAAACATTAGAGGCTGTGTAACAAAGGCACAGCATGGGTCAGAGAGCACATGTAGTTGTTCAAGCACTGATATGTGTGCCAAGAAGCCATGAAAATCAAAAGGCTCTGATGAAATAACAATGACCATCTCGGAGAAGTTGTGGTTTGCAATTAGAACCGAGCTTGTGTTTCAAAGCTCAGGTTCCAGCCTGTACCCAAACTGTATGTATTTCAAAACTAGATTATAACCACAGCCTTGATCCATCTCCACTTGCAAAGGCAAAGAAGGGCTGACAGCTAGCTACATTTACCTCCCTTCAGGTAAGTGAGAAGGCAAGTTCATGGTAAGGGGCAAGGGAGAATTATTGCAGGTTCTCAGTCCAAAGCAGGACTGTCAAGCGTAAGACATTTCAACAAATGTTTCAATTTATTAAGCAAAACCACAATATGAATTAAGGAGAACTGTAGAACAGGGAATTAAAAGTATGCACAAATCAGAAACCTCCTCAGGTCTAGCAGTCTGCCTGATATTTGGGAAGAAGCAAGACATCTCAGAAAGAAAATATAGCCTAAAAAGCCTCTTCCCCAGGATACTACACCTCTCACCCCACCGCTACAAGCCCCTCCTTGATTGAAAAACAGAAGTGAAGAGTGGCTGCTGGGGCATCTGAGGAATTTAAAAGTGGTCATTTCTTTGCAGAAATCACGAGAAACAAAAAGCATTTCAATACTTCAAACGCTTATGTCACAGGGCAATAGTCAGAGGGATGAATGTAGGTTTGGTGAGTTCCTACACAACATTCTAAACATACAGCCGATGGCTTTCTAGTGGTTCTGCCTCTTCATGCAAGCTCTCTACAAAACTGAGAATTTCTTCCCTGAATAACCTCTCCCCAAAGAGAAACAGCCAGGAAGACATCTGCCCTGCTCTCAGGCGGGACCTGGACTTTACACACTAAGCCCTTTGGTGTTTCTATGACACTCAGCAGGGTTTTTCTTCTGGGGCTCGGTTTATTCTGCCCCACACTCAGCTGCAAACTCTGCATCCCAAAGCTCCACTCCGGGATTTGTCACAAAGGCTGGCAATTTCCTACTTCCCAAATGTACACAAGAGCACGCAGAACTCAGCTTGAGCCTCTGGTAGCAAAGCAACTCCTGACATTAATATCCTTTAGCACAGACTCCAGAAGAGCTGCTAACAGTGAGCTCTTAAAAAAAGATTGCTGCGTCTTTAACAGGTTTTAAACCAAGCTCCTTTACCCTATTACCAGCACCTGATGAAAACGACTACCCTATTGAACTCACCAGCGGGCCATTAGAAGTGTGTCAGATTATATTAACTAGGCAATTAAAAAAAAACACCCAACCAGCAACAACAAGGAGCAGGCGACTCTGCACACAAGGAGAGCCTGTCTGTCGTTTTGCAAATCCCCAAATTAGTTTTGAAAGGCCACTTTCAGCCTGGAGTTAAGGCCAGATTTACCCTCTGCATGTCTGCAATTGGCTGAATCTCTGCAGTAACCTGATGAAACTGATTATTTATGATAAGTGACTGACGTTGGACTGCTGCCCAAAAGGCCAAGGCACGAAAGCTGCTGTGACCCTAAATGAGAAGATTTTCTTTGCTCAGCTCGCACAAACTTCTGAAAAAAACATCATGACTTTTGGTTTCATGGAGGAGATCAAATAAACAAACAGATGTGCAGATATTAATAACAAAAGGTGTCGTGTAGGGGAAGCAGTCAACCACAAACAAGCCATTTATTTTAAGACTTAAGTGTGGCAGAAATTCCCAATCAGAAGAAGAGAGAATGATTTTTAAGCGTGGTGTGGGAGGCATTTTGGGGAGCTGGGGGTAATTTAAAGCAAAATATGCCTTTTTGATGAGGCTGCCAAACCCGAGATGCCTCTGGATGAAAAATAAAACAACCAAAAATAAAAGTTAATTTACATACAGACAGAGCTGTCAGGCGAGTCATCAGAA
Source organism: Colaptes auratus (assembly GCA_015227895.2). NCBI lineage: Eukaryota > Metazoa > Chordata > Aves > Piciformes > Picidae > Colaptes > Colaptes auratus. The sequence goes on from CM026888.1 coordinate 24,675,873, forward strand.
GAGAGAGGGATAACAAGTCTTTGGGTAACAACTCCCTTGTTAGGAAGACTGCAGCAAGAAGCAGGATCAAGGGAAACGGGAACTCGCTGTACAGATGTTTTAAAGGAACAGTTAGCATTTTCTGTGGGCTGGGGAGGCTGAACATTGTGCCTGCCTGCTGATTGCCAGTACAGGAACCATGTGAATAGAATCATAGGATGGTAGGGGTTGGAAGGGATCTCTGGACATCATCTAGTCCAAACCCCACTCTGCCAAACACGTTCATGTAGACCGGGTCACACAGGAACACATACAGGTATGTTTTGAAAGTCTCCAGAAAAGGAGATTCCACAATCCCCCTGGGCATCCAGTTCCCTTGTGCCATCACCCTCAGAGCAAAGAGATTTCTCCTTAAGTTCAAGTGAAACCTCATGTTTTAGTGTGCATTCATTGCACCTTATCCTATCACTGGCCATCACTGAAAAGAGCCCAGCCCTGCAATGAAGGATATCTGCATAGCTGAGGAAATAGGTGTCATGTTTCTATAGAGCAAGATGAGGGTGTGAGCAAGGAGATTTGGTCTAGATTCCAACCTCAACTTTATCCAGCTTTGTGCTGTTGGGGAACTAGGAAGGGTATTATTTTGATGTTGAGTCAGGCTCTTCCTCTGCAGGATAGTCAGAAGTGATGTAAGGAGACAATCAGGAAACAGTCACAGACCCTATCTAAGTCACCTGAAGGACTAGAAAACGTGCACACACTCTCCTCAAGCCCATGATAAGAAAAATAGATGAAAAGCCACATTTCCCATATAAGCCACAGAAAGAAGATTTTGGAGCCTCATCAACACGGTCCTTGTCCCCCATTACGTGCTTGCAATGCCACCAGCAGAACTAGAAGTGCTGACATTCAAGACAAGGAAGAAGATGTACTCCAACTCCAGTCAGAGGCATGTCTAGGGTTGTGCAACCTGGCTGTCCTTACTTTGAATATTAGTGGTCCTTTTCCTACTCCCACTTCTTCCATCTCTGTAGATGCAGCTAGCCACAACTCTAAATGTGGGTCAAAGAGGTGGGATTTTTCTGCTGGGATATTGTCTATTCCCAGGGTGATGAGAGCAGATAGCAGATTTGCTGGCCAAATCCAACTGCAGGACATCAGCTGAGCTGGACTCAGATGGTTTGTTTGATCTGCAAATCTCTTCTACTAACTTCATCTTTCCCTACCAGCAAGTTCTTTCCTGAGACCAGAGACCCATCTTCCTTTTCCTTTCCCTTAACCAAAGATCCTTCAAAAATTGTGAATGTCCTGTGAAGGCTTGATGAGAAACAGCCCCACTCAGTCATCTACCACTCAGGACCTGTGGCATGAGAAAGAGGGCAGCTTGTTTTGCTCAGTTTAAATGTTCTTCTTGTAGCCAGGTGGGGGTTGGCCTCTTCTCCCAGGCGGCCAGCACCAGAGCAAGAGAACACAGTCTCAAGCTGTGCCAGGGGAGGTTTAGGCTAAAAGTAAGGAAGAAGTTCTTCACAGAAAGAGTGATTTGCCATTGGAATGTGCTGCCCAGGGAGGTGGTGGAGTCACCATCACTGGAGGTGTTTAGGAAGAGACTGGACTCAATGCTTGGTGCCATGATTTAGTCAATTAGATAGAGTTGGATGATAGGATGGACTCAATGATCTCAAAGGTCTTTTCCAACCTGGTCTATTCTATTCTATTCTATTCTATTCTATTCTATTCTATTCTATTCTTCTATTCTATTCTATTCTATTCTATTCTATTCTATTCTATTCTATTCCATCCCATCCCATCCCATCCCATCCCTGAAAGGAGGTGTGGAATATTCCCATGACAATGTAGGGGAACTGAGTTTTCAAGAACCTGCATACAGGGACCTGCTCAGCTGCTGGCTGTAGCAATCCCATGCTTTTCAGGGAACTCAGCAGCACCCCGCTCACATGGCAAAGCCAATCGTTTTTCTCAATCAGTTCATTATTCTGACTCACTGCGTTGGTGGCTCACCAGCTCGTGGTGTGCTCAACAGTATGCAAGTGCCTCTGCCTTACCCACGTGGGAAGCCTAGCAGAAAACAAGGTAATCATCAGATTTTTACTGGAACCAACCTGAATTTGACACAATGGTTGGACTTGATGATCTTAAAGATCTTTTCCAGCCCAAATAATTCTATGGTTCTATGAATTCTGCCTCTGATGGAGGGAGTAGGTGCAAGCTCATATTCCCCAAAGAATGGAGCTGTCTGAAGTGTTAATGCCTGAGTCTTTCCAGCTCAAAAGGGACAGCAGTGAGTATCATTTGTCAGGAAAAAGAAAATGTTAAAAATCTGTCTAGAAGGAAGTACATTGCACAAAAATGTATTTTTCTGTCCTTCTGCCCCACCAAAAGCAATCTTTAAGCTGTGTTTAAGCTAAATATTACATACGCCATTTACTGTGCGTATGAAGCATCCTACAGGCTGCACAGAATTGTCCCTTTGTGATTGCTGCATATTTGAGTAAATGCAACTTCAATGTGATAGAAGATTTCTTCATAACAGTAAAGAAAATAACTGATAGAACAGATCAAAGTGGGTTTTTGAACACACAATAGGGTAGGAAACAACCTGGCTGGCTGTGGGGGTGGACTGGCTAATCTAACAGATTGTTCCTGTCTCTGTCTTCCAAGTTGCTACAGAAATGACAGATCTGCCAGAAAGCCAGTACAGGTGACTCACAATTATCTGCATTTCACAAGCATTCCCCCTGATTGTGATGATGTGATTGAAGATGAGATGCAGTCTGGCTTCAGAAAGCAATGTTTACCCACAACTCACACTGACATTATCTTCCAGAAAGCACAGGGAGCTCAATGCATTTGGGTCTTCCACACTGCAAACCACCAGCAGATTTTTCAACAATATATCCATTCACTGTTTCTGCTGAAACATTAAGCCAGAGTGAAAGTATTCACACATAATTTCAATGAGGTGAGACAGAAAAATCTCTAAAATCTAAACCAGTTCACCCAGTCAATGTAATAAATACATTCAGGGTACCAATACTAATAAACACAAACAATGTTGTGCTATGACATATGTGGTGCAGTATTTTTGTTCGAGCTGGTGCTTTCAGCTAGCACCACCATTTTCTCACCTTTTCAGCCCACCCTTAGAATTTGTAAACTTCCCCTGTATTTGGGTTGCCTTTTTCTCATGCTTTCTCATATGCCAGAAAGGATGCTTTAAAGGAAAGGGGGGGGGGGGGGGGGGGGAGAAAACTTCAAAGAAAACCAGTTTCAACTCTTCTGAACAAAACACACAGAACATAAAGGGAGAGGGAGAGAACCATAGTTTTCAGTTACTACTACACATCTTCAAATAGTTCCTCTCCTGTATTTTTCATACTTCAAAACATGTTCAAATTCTAGAAATCAAATTACTGAAGTAACTCAGTCCTCAGCAAACAGAAAAGCTCAGCTAGGAGAGGCTTCCTGGCTTCAACGGCCTACAAATACCTAAGACTTGCCTCTGACTGATTCACGGGGACAGATAACTGATCAGGTTTTTCTTTCCTTCCTAGAAGACACCACCACTTTCTCCTGCACAAAGCCTGCTAAACATCTGGCTTCGTTTCTTCTATTCAAAGTTCTTTCTCATTTCTGAAAAGTTAGGTTTGCTCTTCAAATACATTCAAGGAAAATCATTGTCTCTTGTTCACTGAAATGGGAAGGGTGGGGCAAGATCCATTTTCCCCCTTGGCCTTTGCATAAACGCTTTTATTTGAGATATTTTCAAACAGTCAGCAAGCAGTGAGTAACACAACACAAATCTTCCCCTACATCTCAGTATGACCCTCCCAGGACACTGGATTTGGAATTTAAGGTCATCTGTGTGGCCATGGACAACGTTATCCTTCCAGTCCAACAAGCAAGTTAGTATCAGCTGGGAAAGGGGAACAGGAAGATGTTGAGCACAGGTCCTGAAACGTATGGCACGGCACACACACACTTCCCTGTTAGTGCCATCATGTTACAGTGGAAAGAGATGCTCCATCCCTATGCAACTCTCTTCCATTTATCAAGGCTGCATATCCCCCCTCACTAAAAATCATTCTCATTTTTTTCTTACTCTGCTCTCATGGTACAAGAAAACAGCAGCACCAACAGTAAACAAAATGTGTCTGCGTTTCAGGAATCTGCCTTCCGTTTAAGCTCTCAAAAGAGAAAACATCAGCTGCTGATAGATGCATCAACATAACTGTTTGCAGTGCATAACTAGCACTTTACTGAACTCATCTTTGCAAAAGAATAGGTATTGCTGTTTGGATGTGGTAATGCTTGATTGACCTAGCCACGTGGTATTTAAAATGCAGCTGATGTGATGCTGTCTCTGTAGTCTCCCCATGAACTGTGGGTTTTAAATCCACACATTAAGTGGATTTCTTGGAAAGGTGGAATTCCCAAATCAAAGAGACTGCTAAGGTTCAATAATATGGCTGCATGATGAATGTAACTGTAAAAGCCAGAGCCAAGTGTGCTGCATAAATAAAGCATCTCAGCAATAACTTAAGTGGGATTCTCATTCCTTCCTGTGTCACAACCCTTACATAAGTTTTCCAAAGCAGTGAAGCCCATACTTACAAACATATCAATATAAGGACTTAGAGTCAATAAAATTTCTTCTGAACAAACATCCAAATGCTTGAGTATTTGTTTAGATTCCAGCTGAACTTCAAACCCTGCCAGGCTGATGCCCATTAACAATTGTGACTCCAATTCAATGTTACCCAGCAACTGTTCTTGACAGCCACCAGCGCTTAGGAAGCCTGTAGTCCTTTATGTCTTGGAGTAGTGCATCATTTAATTTGTCCATATATCTCAAATGCTTGCTTTGATATATAACTGAAGATGATGAAAAGGATCGCTCAGGACTGTTATTCACTAAGGCACCTACCAACACATTTCCAAGCACTACAGGCAAATTAAGGGGAGGATGTGGTGGGAATTATGGGTGAACAGCAGTAAATATTAAAATTAAAAGGAGGAAAACAAGCGTCGCTACAACAACATGAAGAAAATGCAGTCCCAGGCTTTGAAATCTGACTGGTTCAAAACATGCTTCAACTGAGCAACACTGAAAGAAAGCCTAAACATGCTCAGTAAGAAAGCTACTGAATGGCAGCATTTATTGATTCCTGCTTTGTGAGTTACAAAATAAAACATTATCAAGGGAAGAACCGAGCATTTGCTTGTTTTTACCCTTGATAATCATAAAGCTACACGTCCGGACCTAATAAACCTTTTCACTAAAGAAAACCTTTCTCCTCTCCACGTGTTTTCCCCCTATGTATACTTTTATTCTTCACTCTTTTCCATCAATAACTTCCAGCAGTTGGAATTTATGTGCAGTATTTAATAAGAGCTGGTGTGAATGTCGAAAGCATCTTGGTAAGATGTTACGTGTCAAGAGGCGATCATGTTGCAGTGTGATGGATTAATATGAAGAAACAGCTTGAAGGCAAGGTATTCATCTCTTCCTTTTTTTTCCTCCACCTTTTTTTTTTTAATGACAACACTAATACATTTGTTTCACTTCTGAAATTAATTCCCTAATAGTAAGAAAGGTCAAAATGAATGAGAAGCATATGAGCCTTTTTGTCATCTTTAACAAATTGCCCCAAACAAGCCTGTCAGATCAGAAGGGATAACATTTTGTGTAATAAATGTTAGTACTGAGCAAGTGGTCAAAGTTAATTCATTTCAGGAATTGCTGTATGCAAAAGGTAGAAGCTCTCTCATTTGGGTTTTACAAAACTATTTCATAGTTTCATAGTTTCAGTTAGGGTTGGAAGGGACCACAAGGATCATCTAGTTCCAACCCCCCTGCCATGGGCAGGGACACTCTACCCTAGATCAGGCTGGACAGAGCCTCGTCCAGCCTGGTCTTAAACACCGCAAGGGACGGGGCCTCAACCACCTCCCTGGACAACCCATTCCAGGCCTTCACCACCCTCACGGTGAAGAACTTCCTCCTCACATCTAGCCTGAATCTCCCCACCTCCAGCTTCATTCCATTCCCCCTAGTCCTATCACTCCCTGATAGTCTGAAAAGTCCCTCCCCAGCCTTCTTGTAGGCCCCCTTCAGATACTGGAAGGCCACAATGAGGTCACCTCGGAGCCTTCTCTTCTCCAGACTGAACAGCCCCAACTCCTTCAGTCTGTCCTCATAGGAGAGGTGCTCCAGCCCTCTGATCGTCCTCGTGGCCCTTCTCTGGACACGCTCCAGTTTTCAATATAGGTTTTCCTGGAAATGGGCCTACTAAGTGTCTTCTGTGAATGATGCCTTTTAGGTGGAACAAACCAAAGATGGTGTCTCCAAGCAGTGCTCAGATGGGAATCTTTTTCAACTGCTGGACAAGTCACAGGATCACAGGATGTCAGGGGATGGAGTGGACCCAAAGAGACCATCCAGTCCAACACCCCTTCCAGAGCAGGACCATACAATCTAGCTCAGGTCACAGAGGAACACATCTGTCTCAAATGAATATGAAAAATACATCTTCCAATTTAAACAGCACACTCAAATTTGGCCTGAGATTCAGGAAACACAAAAACTTCTGTATAACAAGTTCTGTCCTGAATTTCAGCTTTGAAATGCTGGTAATTTTTGAAGTAATTTGAAACATAAGTGGCAAATTAATCAGAAGGAAAGAGTCTGCAGTCCTTACTGGTTTTCAGATATCTGCCTCTTAGTGGGATCATGGTGGGGGTTTCCCCTGGAAGATCTGTTCACCTAAGCATGCAGTGATTTAACATCTAGTGACAGAACTCTGAACTTCAAATAGAATTAAACAAACAAACAAAACACAAGATCTTAATTACATAAGATCCAAAACTGGTAAGGGAAGGCTTATTGCTCAGGCTTGGTTGCTGTTCTGGGCATGTTTAGTGTGCTAAGAGACTTTGAATGATTAGAAACTCTATGAGATGAGACTGTGGCAAAGAAACTACAGTTCTCTCAGGTGAATTGGGACCAGTCTGCGGACAATAGCCAACAATAGCCAACAATACAATACAATACACCAGGTTGGAAGAGACCTTCAAGATCATCACGTCCAACCTATCAACCAATCCAACCCACCTAAACAACTAGATCATGGCACCAAGCACCCCATCAAGTCTCCTCCTGAACACCTCCAATGATGGTGACCCCACCACCTCCCTGGGCAGACCATTCCAATGGGCAATCACTCTCTCTGTATAGAACTTCTTCCTAATATCCAGCCTAAACCTCCCCTGATGCAGCTTGAGACTGTGTCCTCTTGTTCTGGTGCTGGCTGCCTGGGAGAAGAGACCAACCTCTGCCTGGCTACAACCTCCCTTCAGGTAGTTGTAGAGAGCAATAAGGTCACCCCTGAGTCATCCAGCAGGGGTTATGGGCTCCTCACCTTCACTACCTCTGAGACTTTTTCAAGGAGATAACAAATAGTGCCTCCATCCTTATTTCCCAAAGGCTGTGCTGTGTGGGAAAGGTGCAAGTTCTGCCTAGTAGGCCTCAAAATTATGACGAGCACCTGGTTATAAAGCAAATATACAGATCATTTGAAGAGAATTTTAGGAGCCTGTATTTCCCAGATGAAAATCCAGCCTGGTTCTCCGGGGACCAGATGTGATTTTAACCTTTTTGTGAAGCAGTTTCACAGAAATTACATGTGATGAACACAGACAGCACTGTGCAATAGTATGTGGGGCAGAAGAGACTTGGTTGGTTTTTGAACCATACTGCATCACTGATTGGCCTGAGGAAGGGTTGCTCTTAATTTAAACCACACAAAGTCATTTTCCTGGGCAAGGAAGTTTTTCAGCTGAACTCTGCCTTTCTTTCCTCTCCTGTTGACTTCAGCTGCTGCTGTGTATCCACTTAGCTGAGAACCTTGTGCAGTTTCAAAGTCTCTCTGAGATTCACCTGCTGACTAGAAATACTAACCCAACATTACTTATACAGCTCACTGTAGATACTTTTGGAAGCAGGGGGCCATCAGTGTCTACTGAAGTATGTTGCTCCAATATCACAGTATCACCAAGGTTGGAAGAGACCTCAAAGATCGAGTCCAACCTGTCACCACAGACCCAATGACTAGACCATGGCACCAAGTGCCACGTCCAATCCCCTCTTGAACACCTCCAGGGACGGTGACTCCACCACCTCCCTGGGCAGCCCGTTCCAATGGTGAATGACTCTCTCAGTGAAGAACTTTCTCCTCATCTCCAGCCTAAACTTCCCCTGGTGCAGCTTGACACTGTGTCCCCTTGTTCTGGTGCTGGTTGCTAGAGAGAAGAGACCAACCCCTTCCTGGCTACAACCACCCTTCAGGTAGTTGCAGAGAGCAATGAGGTTGCCCCTGAGACTCCTCTTCTTCAGGCTAAACAACCCCAGCCTCTCCTCATAGGGCTGTGCTCAAGGCCTCTCCCCAGCCTTGTTGCCCTTCTCTGGACATGTTCAAGAGTCTCAATGTCCTTCTTAAACTGAGTGGCCCAGAACTGGACACAGGACTCAAGGTGTGGCCTAACCAATGCAGAGTACAGGGGCACAATGACCTCCCTGCTCCTGCTGGCCATGCTATTACTAATGCAGGCCAGGATGGCGTTGGCCTTCTTGGCCACCTGGGCACACTGCTGGCTCATGTTCAGACAGCTGTCGATCAGCACCCCCAGGGTCCCTCTCTGTTTGGGAGCTCTCCAGCCACTCTGACCCCAGCCTGTAGCTCTGCATGGGGTTGCCGTGGCCAAAGTGCAGCACCCGGCACTTGGACTTGTTGAATGCCATCCTGCTGGCCTCTGCCCATCTGTCCAGTCAGTCGAGGTCCCTCTGGAGAGCCCTTCCACCGTCTAACTGACCAACATCTGCTCCCAACTTGGTGTCATCTGCAAATTTGCTGATGACTGTCTCAATCCCCTCATCCAAATCATCAGTGAAGATCTTAAAGAGAATGGGGCCCAGCACTGATCCCTGGGGTATGCCACTGGTGACTGGCCTCCAGCTGGAGGGCGATCTTCCACCAGCACAGATCCTCTTATTTAGGGTCACATACTGCAAGTACCCACTTAGTGATTTCCAAATAACTACTGAACTTTGGGCCACGGTTCTCATACAGCAAATATCCAAGTAATTTCTCCATACCAGTTTTCAATCACTTAGAAAATTAGTCCCTTTTTCTGCTGTAATTGTGAGACTGATCCAGCAGCCTAATCCCTTATCCATAGTAAGGGGAGATTTTTTTTCCCCCTAACATATCCCTGTTAACTTACCCTGTTAAACTTTTGGTCATCACTAAATAAATCCTTTTCTCTTCTTAGGGCTTATGAAAGTCCAAAAAAAAATTGAAATTAAAAAAAATCTAGAAGAGTGCACAAAGTGAGGTGGCAGGGAAGGGGAGAAATATGCTGGATTCTGATAATTGCTTGCCTCAGAATAAAAGGTTTCCAATTTATCACAGTTGGAAGGATTTCTGCACCATAGAGGAGGCTGCATCAGTCCATACATATTAACACAAGATTGGGCTCTCTATTATATCAACACTTTTCCAAAACAGACAGCAGCATGACTAACCTAAAAGCTCCAAAATAAGAAAGCATCTCTTCTTTGGCTTCTGAAATCTTCCTAAATATTTAAAGTGTATGCTCCCTTTCTCTTCTCCTCCTCCTGACAAAAAAAAAAAAACAACCAACCCACAAACCCTAAACAAAACAAAATCCAAACAAAACAAAATCCAAACTCACAAAAAAAAAAAAAAGAAATCCCTGAGAAGAATTTAGAGTGAAAGAGCTTATTCAAAAATAAAACACAAAGATAAAACCTCCAGTGGTAGATTCCTTCTAAGTGAGTAAAATAAAGGTCAGACCCTGTGCTGGGAATTCCCCTGACCTTTCAGGCTGCATCCATCATTGGTATTACACAGAACGTGCCATTTATCACATCAAACAGAAAGCAAATCTTTAACTCCTTTTCTCTTCCCAACAGCACAGGGCCAACAATTATTCAGATTTTCAAGCACAATCGATGTTTACCCAGTTTTTTTTTTTTTTTCTTCTTCTTTTCTTTTACAACTCTGCCTCTCTGGGCTCCTCACTTCTCCAGCCACTGGATATACAGCAGGCAACGGACAAAGCAGGGAGCATGAGAGAACCATCGTGCCTTGGGGACACGGGTGTGAAGGGGTGGACAAAAATTGCCTTTTAACAAAGGTCTGCTTTCCTACCAACACCTATCCCAGTTGAATGATATTTGTGGCAAGCTTCCTGAATTGGAGAGCACATCTCAGGAAGTCTGCCATTATTGAGGATAATGATTATTTGAAAGTTTCTAGCCTTTAAGAAAGCATCAGTCAGTCAGTTAGTTCTGCTGAACTTTCTACAGAAGTTTGGTGCTCGCTTCACACAAATTTGGCTGGTTTTTAGAGTCCTCCAGCTGAGATACCATGCTGGAATGGGGTGCTGCAAGCTGCATGGAGCATCACAGCCTATCAGCAAGAAACCTTGCTCATCGCCACAGCAGAAATTTTCTCCAACACACAAGTTCCTGATTTTTTCTTAGCCCTTCTGACAGCAAAGTATAATCAGCCCAGGAGCAGAGATGAGAAGAAAAAGACTATGGGGAAGAGCTATTGCTATGAGGGAATTCAGCTTCCTCAAAGCTACAATGATCAAACTAGCACTGTCTCTCTGCCAGGGGTCTCCAATACTTGTTCCAGAGAAGAAAATTAACGAGGAAGTATGATAGGGTCTAATACAGCCTTACTGGAAGAGATGGAAAGGTAGCCTGGCATAATACCATCTCCAGCTAACTGTCTTCCTGGTTTTACAGCTGCGCTTCTGCCCCAAAAATAAAGGCCTGAGAGAACTGTTCTCTGGGATGCCTCAGTTCAGTTTTCCAGACTCAGGCAAGATTCAGAGCAAGTCCTTGCCACCCCAGCCTAGGGATCTCTTCCTTCTTCTAAAAGCTAGCAGTATGCCTAAGCCACGCAGTGCCCTAATGCCATGCAGTGTCTTTTGCTTGCATTTGATACACACATTACTGGCACTAAGGACCAATTTGGGAGCTCCCAAGCTTCTCCCTCACAGAGGATGAAGGAAGACAGAGCAGTTGCCAGGATATTTATAAAAGGGTGCATGGGGCAACTATATTTGCGGAAGGTTAAACAGCCTAATGCATGATATGAGCATCTGTGTCATGAATCAATGATTAAAGTAAAGTCTCTTTCATCAAAATTCAGCTATCTCAACCATGGTAAATAATGGGCTAATTAGGCATCTGCTCATTCAACGTCCAAAGGGACAGGCCAGTTCCTGGCACAAAGTGAAACATTTGTTGCGCCAGTAAAAAGTCATTTTCGAGCCTGTAAACCACCTACAGCAAAAGAGATCAGCTCTTCCCTCTACCAAATGATCTTCCCCACAGGGCTGAGAACGAGAGCACCTCCACCTTCCTCTTCCTGCTGGCAGAGCTTACAGACTGACCTTGGGTGGGTGTACTATCCTGTTCCTTTTTCCTCTGGCTCTGCAGGGGCAGCTTAACATAGAAATCAATGCATCATCTTGTGGTGGGGATAGCAGCATGCTCCACAGCGGGTTGTGGCTGTGGTACGACTGCGGTGGGCAAATCCATTTGAATGACGGCCAGATTTAAGAGGCGATCTTTTAAGATTGATTGAAATAACCTCAGAACTGCGAGGATTATATTCCAGTAGGGAGGCTGCAAGATGCATCTTTATTCAGAATAAATGCCATTTCTTCCCAAGCACTCTTATCTATCCCTCACACATAGCTCTAAGATTCCTTCAAGCAGTGAAGTGGTACTGCCAGGCAACTGAATACCTAAAGGCTACTTGGCACCAGGCAGCCCCTCGAGAAAAATTTGTACATAATTTTCCTTTCTGATCACTTGGCACCAGGCAGTGCTTCAAGAAAAAAAAAAAGTAAATAATTTTCCTTTCTGTCACACCTTTAAAAATAGCCAGGTGGAGTCGTTTGCCTCAAGATAGCTCATTTGGTCTGGATAGAAGGACAAATCTTCAAAGGAGACAAGTTGGTCAGCCCCTCCTACAATACCATGCAAGCAGTCAGCAGCTTCCCTGAGAAGTCTAATGAACTGTTTCTAAGAAGGTTTTCTTCTTCTCCTAGCACACCATCTTAATGCATCAGCAAGGCTCTGTATGCTCTAAAACAAACTGGCCATGTGCCTGCCATGGCATTCCCCGAACTCCTGCATTGCTCCCTGGGAAAGACTAGATTTTCCATGGCAGCTTGCAGCAGATTTAAGAATGGAAAGTTTTGCTGAATGCAATATGGTCATGAATAACACAGGGAGTTTAATAACCTGTGTGTTATTTATTTTGCTACTAAATTCAATCCATCCACTTTATTACATCCAAGAGTGTCAACTCAAAAATATGTCAAGCCTGCTCAGTTACTGCCCAGTGTACAGTAAAGCTGTTTCCCTCATATTCCAGGAGGTTATTCAAAATTACTTTTAAATGCCTACTGCTTCAAGAAGTTCAGGGGAAAGCTAACATCCTCTCTATGCCCTTCTGTCTCCATTTATCTGGCTGACTATTTGTCCTCTTGCGCCTTCAGCAACATTTCTGCAAGGCTTTTCAGACATATCTTGCCTGAGAATTGTTTCTGAAAGCTACAATCCTCAAGGCCACTACCAGATGCATTTGTAAAGATACTGAGAGACAGGAGAAAAAAAAAAAAAAGGCAGATGATCATAAAATTATCTTCATTTTGCAAATACAATTCCTGATGTCAAACTCTTACAACCTTTCCATATTCTTAGTTTTTAACTATAAGTCACTGTACCCTTTGAATTTTTGTGTCTTGCCCTCCTCCTTGCCTTTAATTTTAATGCACAGGGACTGAGTAGCTCTGTGATAGAAGTGTGGGCTACCAAGGATAATTGGTGCAGATGAACAGAGGAAACTTTAGATAAATGGGGTTTACCAGTAGTGAAATAATAAAGCTCAGACAAAGCTGCAACAGTATCCATGTGCTTACATACCAGAACTAGCTACTTTGCTGACAGTCAAAGCAGCCTAGATTTCAAATGTTCAGAAACCAAGACCAGGACAAATGGAAATCATGCTGCTTGTCTTTCAAAGCTTCAGTAAGAATGTAGAGACCCTTTCTAGACAGCCAGATCAATGAAATTTGACACATACACATCAGAAATAAGCAAACCTCTATTTACAGTTGGCTTTGGAAACAAATTTTCCCTCAATGCTTTTTTTGCCCCCCTCCCCAATGCGTTTTCTACCCCCATTTGCATCTCTTTTTAATGGCCATGACAGAAGCTGCTCACTGTTCCTTGAGCAGAAGTATCTTAGGAGGTTCCCTAGGGAGTTTAGCTGCTTTCATGGTCATTCCATGACAGGGAATTGATGTGCAAAAGGCACAAGGGGGCCATTTCCATGAACAGGAAGACTACAGCACACAGTGGAAGAACCCACGTGCATAGTTCCTCTGTGTGGGGACCAAAGGGTCAATGCCTCCTGGATCACCGCTTGGAACTAATGCTCCAGACAAGTCCCTGCTTTGAAGTCTGAGGGGAAAGTGAGTGAGTTGCAGGGCTGAGGGCTGAATAGAGGCTTGGTTAAACTGAAGAAAGGGTGCTGAGAACTCTTACCTTCAGTCTAAACATCTGTCAGACTCTAAGTGGAGGGGTTTTCAGAGTACATAGGGAGTGAGCGCTGATTTCAGGATGATGTTAAGCACTTTCCTATGCTAAAGTAAATCATTATCACTCTGCCTTCTCTTTGTAAAATGTAACAATTTCCTAAGCTTCACCCATACATTACTACAACTACTCTATGAGGCTGAAGAAAACAATGGCCAAACTTAGGGAGGGATAAGCCAATCTGTTCTGTCTGCATTCTGTTCTAACAAACCCAGTCCAAAGGACAAAAAAACCCTAAAATATCTCATCAAGCCCTAGTGTAGTTCAAGAGCTCATCAACTTTGTTACTAGCAGTTATCCAGGGTGCAGAGCCAGTTAGCCAAAGTTCAGCTTTATTCTCTCTACAGAGTCCTGAAAGAGGGTGGCAGCTGGCAGTTGGCTCCAGCCAGCTCCCCATTACACAAGTTTGAGAAAGAAAATTCCTATCAGGTCATCCGGCTGGTTTCTGTGTTCCTGCAGGATGGCTCCCAGCAGCTAAGCGAGGGGTTGTGCTCCAATTAGCACGGACCCTTTTGATGCTGGCCAGCCTGCAAAGCCAGATGGCAGCTTCTCCTTGGCATTTTGGGCATGGGTACCCAGTGCAGACCACAGCTTTTGTAATAGCCTGATAAATGTCTCCCAAGCTTTATTCCAAATGCTCCAGTCTCTCCCTGAACTGCAGTGTAACTAGATCAAATCATACTTTGGAATTCCACGGGGAAGAGATACAGATAAATACCTTAGCAAAACACAAAACCAACAGGAAAACAATGCATGAAACATGCTGTGGGTATAATGTATGTATAGACACATAGACAGACAATTTTCCTGCTACTCTGAGTGCACAGATATTAATGGGCTCAGGTGATAAATCAACCTGAATGGCTAAAAACAGCCCCAGTAGTCATTTACAGCTTCCACTGACTCCAGTAAAGATACTGGCACTCTCAGAACAAGACTAGAAGCTAGGAAAAATATTTCACTTGGGTGAATTTCTGTGTTTCAGCTCCTAGCTGTACCACACATGAGGTTATTTTCACTAATAACATAAAATCACAGTGGCTGTTACGATATAAATTTTCATTGCTTTTGCTATTGCAATACTGCAGAAATCAACAGTCATTGGCAATCACTCTGTACAGAGTGCCATCTCATCATACAACAGCAGTATATATCAGTTTGACTAACACAGCCAACTCTTGCTAAATATTTGTTTTAGCAGAGAACAATCCACTGTTGTGACAGATGTAAAATCCTTGCAGTAATATGCTAGGTTGGACTAGCCTCTTTGCACCGCTTCCCTAAACCAACCCACTCCAAATCACACTTTCCAAGGGTCTCTAGAGTGCAGCTGAGCAGTTCACTGCCTCTCTCCCTCTAATCTTGTTAGAAAGTAAGCATGCCACTTGGAGAATGATCTTTGGAATTAACGGACTAGAACCGGGACGAGATGGGATCAAGCAATCAGCATTTTCCAGCTCTCAAGGAGAGGGGAAAAAATGAAAACAGTTTGCCCTTTAAATCAGCTAATCTCTCCTCCACCTTGGACTCAGGGGAAAAGAAAACCAGCACCAAACAACAACCTAATAAACTAATAGCTAGTTGTGCTCTCCAGCCACCAACCCTCCCCAAATAGTCTCAGGCCTCTTGCTTTTAAAAATAGTCTAAAACTTGTCAAATTATTCTGTCATGATGAGACAATAGCAGAGCTAGAATAACTCTTATTTCAAAGGACAACTGGGATTTTGTGCTAGAAAAATCAGGTAAACAGATTTAAATTGTTTTCTAAACAAAGACCCAAATCCCCCAAGCAGTATTATGAGATTCAGCAGTTCTCACTTCTACAGCTCTACTGTAAGAATTTAGGCTCAAAAATCTTCTCTCTTAGCTTTTGCCTTCTAGTAAAAATTCCTTGTTGAACTGAGCAAGCAAGGAGATAATGAAGTTATTTGCCTAGACATGTCAGGCTGGAGCACAAGCCCAATGAGGAGAGGCTGAGGGAGCTTGGGTTGCTTAGCCTGGGGAAGAGGAGGCTCAGGGGAGACCTTATTGCAGTCTACAACTACCTGAAGGGAGGTTGTAGCCAGGTGGGGGTTGGTCTCTTCTCCCAGGCAACCAGCACCAGAACAAGAGGACACAGTCTCAAGATGTGCCAGGAGAGGTTTAGGCTGGATGTTAGGAAGAAGTTCTTCATAGAAAAAGAGACTGGCCATTGGGATGTGCTGCCCAGGGAGGTGGTGGAGTCACCATCACTGGAGGTGTTTAAAAAGAGACTGGATGGGGTGCTTGGTGCCATGGTTGAGTTGATTAGATGGTGTTGAATGATAGGTTGGACTCGATGACCTCAAAGGTCTTTTCCAACCTGGTTAATTCCATTCCATTCCATTCACCCACCTTCCTTACCATTCCTACTCCTGGCTGAGGTCAGTTTCAGCAACTTTTACATTTCTTTAAAGGAAAGGAATGCTCATCTTAATTGAAAACAAAATTAATAGGTGTTCTTGAACAGCATTGTCACTGTGGCTTTTGTTTCCAAATAACTGAAAATTAGGCTAACCTTTAAATGTTCCTGCATTGCTTGGCAGACAAAGTAAACACAACACCACCAACACCCCCCCCCCCCCTTCCTAATTTTAGAAGCATCCAAATCTGACATATGCCAGATACCGACACATGCCATTTTCCTGAGTCACCAAAGTGTGGCATCCTGCTGCTCTGGCTTTCACACATTGGGGTTGAGGGATGATGGAATGTGTCTGCTGGTGGCAGTAATAGTCTGGTACCCTTAGCAACATTTGGCAAACTGTGAACCTTTGCTTACATCAGGGCCAGATCAATACAGCCATTATCAAGGGACATAAACAGAATAAAAAGCTGTGTCTATTGCATGAGTTAACTGCAGCAAGAGGAGAACATCCAGCTCCTGAAGGGCAGACGCCAACCAAGTGCAGGCAATAATGTTTCACAGACTACAAGTCATCAGGGAGGATGAAATCTACTCCTGCTGAGATTTAATTCTACAGTGAGTACCCTTTTTGGGGGGGAAGTCATAAACCACCACAAATTCTCTAGCAGAAGACCAATACTGAGATGAAAGCAGTGTATTTAAAAAGAATAAAAAAAAATAAAAAGCAATTAGCTGAACTCAGAACAGAAGAAGATTTTTCTAGGTGTACATCTCAGTAAACAACCTCCAAATAGCATGGTGCTGATGGGGTCTTTTATAGAGGTGACTACATTTCAGTAAGACATAAACTGATTCCCAGCTTGCACTTAATCTTTGGAATTTTAGATTCAAGGGATAATAAGACAGGACAGGATCCCATTTCAGAAGGTGCTTTTGAAAATCCAAACCTAAATGAAAGGTGTTGTCACAGAAAATGGTCTTTCAGGGGACAGACCATAAAAAAAGAACATTTAAAGCAACAACCTATTTGAGAGAATAATACAGTAGCATTAGTAGCATTACATTGTGGCCTTCCAATATCTTAAGGGGGCCTACAAGAAAGCCGGGGAGGGTCTTTTTAGGGTGTCAGGGAGTGATAGGACTGGGGGGAATGGAGAAGAAAACACTAGAAATGGGTAGATTCAGATTGGATGTTAGGAAGAAGTTGTTCCCCGTGAGTGTGGTGAGACACTGGAATAGCTTGCCCAGGGAGGTGGTGGAAGCCTCATCCCTGGAAGTTTTTACGGCCAGGCTGGATGTGGTTCTGGGCAGCCTGATCCAGTGTGAGATGTCCCTGGCCATGGCAGGGGAGTTGGAACTGGATGAACCTTGAGGTCCCTTCCAACCCTAAAAACTCTATGATGCTATGATTTTCTGCACTGTTATTCATCAAGCAAGAGCATCAAAACTACTAAAAAGCCCATCAAATTCTGCACATGAACAGAGAAGAAGGATAAACCAGACCAAAATGCCTTGATGCAGGGAGAGAACCTGTCCTTGCTTTACAAACTTTGCATGTAAATTATTTTGCAGAGCTCCCTTTTCAGTAATATTAGGTGCATCATTCACTTCTCCCCCCCCTCCCCCATGTAAATGCTCCATGATGTACATTCACCATGAAGTTCTCTGTTTATGCTCAGTCCTCTGCTTATCAGTGTTTATCAGAGTTATCAATCCTCATACTGGGATCCTCCCTCTTCTTCTTACCACATACCCTGCTCTGGTGAGACTCCACCTGGATTACTGTGTCCAGTTCTGGAGCCACTATTACAGGAAGAATCTGGATGCACTAGAATGTGTCCAGAGAAGGGCCACGAGGATGATCAGAGGGCTGGAGCACCACTTCTATGAGGACAGACTGAAGGAGTTGGGGCTATTCAATCTGGAGAAGAGAAGGCTCTGAGATGACCTAATTGTGGCTTTCCAGTATCTGAAAAGGGCTACAAGAAAGAGGGGGAGGGATTTTTAGGGTGACAGGGAGTGATAGGACTAGAAGGAATGGGGAAAAAATAGAGAAATGGGTAGATTGAGGTTAGATGTTATGAAGAATTTCTTCCCCATGAGGGTGGTGAGACACTGGCACACGTTGCCCAGGGAGGTGGTGGAAGACACATCCCTGGAGGTTTTTAAGGCCAGGCTGGATATAGCTCTAGTGTGAGGTGTCCCATGACAGAGAGGTTGGAACTAGATGATCCTTGAGGTCCCTTCCAGCCCTAACAATTCTGTGATTCTGAGAAATGTTGGAATGATTATCTGCATGGTCTCTAAAGGAGTCACCCAGGAACATGAGCAACCCCAATACAAATGCAGAAGTCAGCTCACATGGAGCAGCCCAGGCTTTCTGCACACTCAGGGGTAAGTTTGTACTTATCACCTGCAGTATGATCAGATTCTGCAACTCAGGCCATCAAAGTGACCCAGCTCAGTAATCATAACCTACATTGCAGTTTCCTGTATCACAGTATCACTAAGGTTGGAAGAGACCTCGAAGAACATCGAGTCCAACCTGTCACCACAGACCTCATGACTAGACCATGGCACCAAGTGCCACATCCAATCCCCTTTTGAACACCTCCAGGGATGGTGACTCCACCACCTCCCTGGGCAGCACATTCCAATGGTGAACAACTCTCTTGGTGAAGAACTTTCTCCTCACCTCGACCCTAAACTTCCCCTGGCACAGCTTGAGACTGTGTCCCCTTGTTCTGGTGCTGGTTGCTAGAGAGAAGAGACCAACCCCTTCCTGGCTACAACCACCTTTCAGGTAGTTGTAGAGAGCAATGAGGTTGCCCCTGAGCCTCCTCTTCTCCAGGCTAAACAATCTCAGCTCCCTCAGCCGCTCCTTATAGGGCTCGTGCTCAAGGCCTCTCCCCAGCCTCGTTGCCCTTCTCTGGATAGATTCAAATGTCTCAATGTCCTTCCTAAACTGAAGGGCTCAGAACTGGACACAGGACTCAAGGTGTGGCCTAACCAAAGCAGAGTACAGGGGCACAATGACTTCCCTGCTCCTGCTGGCCCACACTATTCCTAATGCAGGCCACCCGGGCACACTTCTCAGAAGGCAGATACACCAAAGAGAAAACGATTATTTTTTTTTAATAAAAGAAAAATAAAAGGAAAAAAAAAAAAAAAGCTTAACCACCTTACCAGCAGAGGGATGGGATTTTGAAGATATTTGGAAAAACATTTGATATTCCAGATGCTCTTGTGAGATAAACCCTCTAAGCTCTTTCAGATCTGTCATTCTATCCAGCAGCTAAGCCACCAGAAGTTGGGGAAGCTCAGACTTTGATGCCCGTTTAGGAAAACCATGATGGATGATATTTAGTACTTTGTAAGTCAGACTAGATTACCACGGTGATTCCTGTCTGGGTTTAAAAACCTATTGATCCACCGGAGTCAGCGCTGCAGAGGACAGCAAGCAGAAGCTTTCCAAATACTTTTAAGATGGGGACTAGTGCTAACTTTGACACTGTAGAATTCCAGCTCCACAATGTGTCTCCTGGCAAGAAGGTGATTAAACTTCTGCTGATTAACACACCCATTTAAATAGAATTTTTTTCACAAGGCATACAGTAATCAAATTCTGAAAAGATCACAGAATGGTTTTGGAATTTCTACAGCATCCAAGTTAGCACTAGTCCCCATCTTCTACGTGCTGCCTTCTGCAGCGCTGACACCAGTGGATAACACCCAGACAGGAAACGCAGCGATAATAAAGACAACTGAACGCATCCAACCAACTGTCGTGTTCATAGAATCAATAAGGTTGGAAAAGACCTCAGAGTCCATCAAGTCCAATCTATCACCCAACACCTCATGACTAACTAAACCATGGCTCCAAGTGCTACGTCCAATCCCTTTTTGAACAGCTCCAGGGACTGTGACTCCACCTCTGTGAGCAGCACATTGCAATGGCCAATGACTCTTTCTGGGAAGAACTTTCTAATCACCACCAGCCTAGACCTCCCCTGCCACAGCTTAGGACTGTGTCCTCTTGTTCTGATGCTGGTTGCCTGGAAGAAGAGACCAACCCCCACCTGGCTATAGCCTCCCTTCAGGTAGTTGCAGACAGCAATAAGATCTCCCCTGAACCTCCTCATCTCCAGGCTAAGCAACCCCAGCTCCCTCAGCCTCTCCTCACAGGGCTGTGCTCCAGACCCCTCCCCAGCCTCGTTGCCCTTCTCTGGACACACTCCAGCAAGTCAACATCCTTCCTAAACTGAGGGGCCCAGAACTGGACACAGGACTCAAGGTGTGGCCTAACCAGTGCTGAGTACAGGGGCAGAATGACTTCCCTGCTCCTGCTGGCCACACTATTTCTGATCCAGACTAGGAGGTCATGGGCCTTCTTGGCCACCTGGGCACACTGCTGGCTCACGTTCAGCTGCTGTCAGCCAGTAACCCCCAGGTCCCTTTCTGCCAGGCTGCTCTCCAGCCACTTTGTCCCCCAGCCTGTAGCACTACATGGGGTTGTTGTGACCAAAGTGCAGCACCTGGCACTTGGACTTGTTAAATGTCATCATGTTGGACTGCCCATCTGTCCAGCCTGTCAGGGTCCCTCTGGAGAGCCCTTCTACTCTTTAACAGATCAACCCCTGCTCCCAACTTGGTGTCATCTGCAAACTTACTAATGGTGGACTCAGTCCCCTCATCGAGACAATCAATAAAGATATTGAACAGGATTAGGGCCCCGCACTGATCCCTGAGGGACACCACTAGTGACTGGCTGCCAGCTGGATGTGGCACCATTCACCACCACTCTCTGGGCTCGGCCAGAGAGAGAAAGAGTTAAGCCACTGATACAATTTTTTCTTGTCTGAGGACCCCTTTCCAGCAGCTTTGCATCTACTGGTCTGGGCTAATTTCTAAGCATATATTAGTGAAGGTAGTCAGCAGAAAAACTTTAATGAGAATAAGAATTAAGTCTGGTTCCAGTGCAGCTTGAGCAGTGCTATGAATAGGTTACATAGATCATGAAAAGCAGCCATGAAATATAAGAACTTGCAGCCATCCAGAAACTGATTAATGATTCAAATAAGGAATCTTTTTGCAGCCCGGAAAGCCAATCAGATCCTGGGCTGCATCAGGAGAAGTGTGGCCAGCAGGTCAAGGGAGGTGATTCTCCCCCTCTACTCAGCTCTGGTGAGACCCCACCTGGAGTACTGCGTCCAGTTCTGGAGCCCCTATTACAAGAGGGATCTGGAGGTGCTGGAGCGTGTCCAGAGAAGGGCCACGAGGATGATCAGAGGGCTGGAGCACCTCTCCTATGAGGACAGACTGAAGGAGTTGGGGCTGTTCAGCCTGGAGAAGAGAAGGCTCCGAGGTGACCTCATTGTGGCCTTCCAGTATCTGAAGGGGGCCTACAAGAAGGCTGGGGAGGGACTTTTCAGACTATCAGGGAGTGATAGGACTAGGGGGAATGGGATGAAGCTGGAGGTGGGGAAATTCAGGCTAGATGTGAGGAGGAAGTTCTTCACCGTGAGAGTGGTGAAGGCCTGGAATGGGTTGTCCAGGGAGGTGGTTGAGGCCCCGTCCCTTGCGGTGTTTAAGACCAGGCTGGACGAGGCTCTGTCCAGCCTGATCTAGGGTAGAGTGTCCCTGCCCATGGCAGGGGGGTTGGAACTAGATGATCCTTGTGGTCCCTTCCAACCCTAACTGAAACTATGAAACTATGAAACTATAATAGCACTTAGGGAACATTATAGACACAGGCCCCATTCAACAGCTTAAACTGGGCTCTAGATCAAGGAAACATATGTATAACTGCAGGGTTGTTGCCTTCAAAATCCAGCTAGTAATGCTACTGGCATTAAGCCGGTTTCGATGCCTTTGAGTCTAAAAGTGCAGTTTTTCAGGTTTAAGGAAAACAAGAAGTCTGGAGTCAGCTCTGCTTCATTAAAATTATCACAGCATGAGTTTTCAAAAAGGCAAAGACCCTGGCAACTTGAAATCATAAAGGACAAAGGGTTTTTTTTATGCTCTTCAAAAGAGCAACATTATTGTTCATTCAGCTGTAGTCATCCTCACTGTAAATAATGCCTATCTGCCTAAAGCATCCCCCATAGGATCCATCAGTCACTATACCTTTCTTTAAACTCTTAGGCAGCTGCTGTGTTCTTCTCACAGGATTCCTGTTCTTAGACCCAGGCTTTAGATGATGAAAACCAGCAGCAGAGTATCCTGTCTACAGGATTGTTTGAGATTAACGTATCCGAATGAGAGACGCCGAGAAATCAAAGGACATAATCTATAACTTTGAGTGATGCCACAAAGTTAGTACAATGAGGATAATTCTCTCTATTATCTAGGCAAATCATACAGGTTTGTAGGTTTTCCTCTTCCCATTCAAAACACAGTTTTACATCTTTTTTTGGGTAATTTAGTGATGCCGTTCGGCACTGCATACTGCTTCCACCAAGGTTCAGGTAGTCTCAAGGACCACAATTACAGGAATGCAGAGGTGCACAGGATGATCAGAAGGGAAGAGAAGAGCACTCTTTCAGGCAGGACAATCCCTATTGTTTATCCACTAAAAAAACTGGTGCCAATACAGCATCATACAGCCACCCCATTCTAGTCTATTCTATTCTGGAGCATGTAGGAATCACACAGTCACAGAATTACCTCAATTGGAAAAGACCTTTAAGATCATCAAGTGCAATCATTACCCTAACACTGACAAGTCCTTGATTAAACCCTATGCCTAAGCACTACCTCTATACAACTCTTTAAATACTTAGAGGGAGGTATTTACTTCCCTGGGCAAGCCACTAAAATGCCTAAGAACCCTTTCAGTGAAGAAAATCTTACTAATATCCAAACTCAATTTCCCTTGGTGTGACTCAAGGCCAGATAGAAGCAGCCATACACAGACACCCGGATGGGGGAAGTACAGGATGTTTAAGAGAACAATGAAAGCAGAAACACCAACACTTCCCCAAGTAATAGAATCCCTAATATCCTAATTTTTGCAGCTTCTAGTTTTTCCAGTTCTGGAATAGCCTTTGATAGATTACTTCTTGGTCTTCTGGTTTTGATAACTTTCATACATTTGACTTGGATGTTGTTGTTGGGTGGGTGTTTGTTTTTTTTTTTTTTTAAAATAATCATAGAATTGTCAGGGTTGGAAGGGACCTCAAGGATCATCTAATTCCAAACCCCCTCCCATGGTCAGGGACACCTCACACTACAGCAGGTTGCCCACAGCCACATCCATCCTGGCCTTAAAAACCTCCAGGGATGAGGCTTCCACCACCTCCCTGGGCAACCTGTGCCAGTCTCTCACCACCTTCATGGGGAAGAACTTCTTCCTAACATCCAATCTGAATACACCCATTTCTCTTTTTTTTCCAAGTCCTATCACTCCCTGACACCCTGAAAAGTCCCTCCCCAGCTTTCTTGTAGGCCCACTTCAGATACTGAAAGGCCACAATTAGGTCTCCTGGGAGCCTTCTCTTCTCCAGACTGAATAGCCCCAACTCCCTCAGTCTGTCCTCACAGGAGAGGTGCTCCAGCCCTCTGCTCATCCTCATGGCCCTTCTCTGGACACCTTCCAGCACCTCCAGATCCTCCTGGTAAAAGGGGCACCAGGACTGGACACAGTACTCCAGGTGGGGTCTCACCAGAGTGGAGTTGAGGGGGAGAATGCTTTTACTAAGGCTCCCCACTTCAAGACAAGAAAATATTAACGTGTAGCCTAAACCACCTCTGGTGCATCTTGAAGCCGTTTCTTCTCATCCTAATAGCACTTGTCACTAGGGAGAAGAGACAAACACCCAGCTCACTCCAACCTCAGATCTCTCTCTTCCAAGCTGAAGGGTCTAAGCTGCATAAAATTTTCTCATACAAAAATATTTTCACCAGCTTCTTTCCCAATTGGTATTGTACTACCAAATGGCACTGAGTTTTTATTGTCTGCTCCTTTGACTTGATTTCCCTCCATCTTCAACACAAAGACACACAAGTGTCTACACTTATCGACACTGGAGTTCATCTTCCATTTTGCCACTCAGTATCATGCAATCTTTCTGTGGTACAACTCTCACCGTATCAAACAATTATATACCATCAGAAAGAGCCATTGATTCTTCCCCCCCCCTTTTCTGAATAATTTATGAACAATTCAAGTCATCTAAAGCAATCTCCACATGTAACTTTCAACAAATATAAAACCTCACTGTTAACTTCAATTGCCTTTAAACCTAAAGAAGGATGCCCATGGCACACAACAACAACTTGGATGCTTAATGTCTTTGAAATCATTTGGTTATCAACTTTGCCAAACCTTTCAGAAATTCATAACAGGCAACAAGAGGTGGATTGTCTTTAGCTTCAAGATCATCAGTTCCTCTAAAAAAGGCTAACAGATGCAGAAGGTACAAATTTCCCTTCCAAAATAATGTGTCCCATTAAACCACTGTTATCCGTGTTGTCTGACTTGTCCCTTGTAAAGAGCAGCTCTAATTTGGGAAATCCCTCTAGGCTCCTCACAGTGAACACCAAAGCAAATAACTCATTTAGCTTTTCTGCAAAGACCTTATTTTCCTTGAGCACTTCTTTTACATCTTGATCATCTATCAACCTTATAGACCTAAAGGCAGGCTTCTTGCCTCTGATGTGTTTGAAAAAGTTTTAGTATTAGTTTTTATGCCTTTAGCAAGTTATTCTTCAAAATTGTTTTTGTCCTCTATCATTATGGTTTTTTGTATTTAACTTGCTGGAGTGTAGTAGGTTTTTTTTTTTTTCCTCCTCAGCTCATTTGGGCAAGACTTCAAAGAGTGTTCTCTTAATGCTAATGGCCTTCTTCAGTCTAATAATCCCTTTTAATAACTTCTCATGTGATCTTTTGTGAAGTTGTAGAGGTTTTCAAATAGGGGTAATAGACTTACTCTCTAATGGAAAAGGTGTAAAAAAAATGCCTTCCTACAATGGCAATTTTATACAGCTGCCACGCTGCCTGGAAGTGTTATTTTGTTCTGTTGTGCCTTTTGCAGCACTGCTCTTAGTTTTCTTCCCATGCTATGCTGGCCGCCTTTCAGAAGCGTGCGCCAGTCGAAGGACTTTTTGGCTTTCGTACTCCACCAGGAATGATGAATTTGGGTGTGCTCACATTTTAGTATTACAGAATGGATCCTTTGACAGGTAGACCTTCAATCAGGACATAATCCTTGCTCAGGGATAAATACAATTCTAGTTTTCTCTTTCAGATTCTTTGATTTTTTTTTTGGCTTCAAGCAGACGTCACTTTTCAAGTGTACCAATGCAATGTCTGCATCACGGTTAATCGTGACACTTAATCAGTCCCTGTTATTACATTCTCTGAGTCCTCATTTCTTCTTTGATAATTCTGAGTGTGGCATTATAAAAGATGCTTGCTGCTACCACCCTATTTTGGCACCAAATTTTAATGCACAGAGATTGTGAGATTGTTCAGTACTTGTTGATACAATGCTATTTCCCGCCCTCCCTCCCCCTCCCCACTTTTGTTTTTCCCCTTCCTTTCCCTTTTTTGCTCCCTAGCTTTCTCTTAACTATAATGCCACTCCTCCACTGGCTTGATTTCCTCTGCAATTTGTGGGTAAATTTACACTGCTATTCCAGTTCTCCCTGATTGAGATGCTATTGTGTCAATATCCTTATTTAAAATCAGCATTTCACTTTACCCATCCTCATTGCATACATTGGGCTAATTGTCCACTGGCGGGATAAGCCTCTATTACAGCTATCTTGCACCAGTAGAATAGCATGAACAGACATAGTTAGGTCAAACACTTGGCCAGCTGTCTGTAAATCATTTTTGAATACTAAGAGCTTTTTGTATTAGATAAAAAGCCCTGCCAGTGACTTTGCCCCTGCGTCTTAAAAGGCAAATGCAATTCCAGGGGGGAAATTGAGCTACATGAACAAAGGGCACGTTCCCAATGCTATCTAAAGTAAAAAGAAAAATAAAATGGATCAGCTCATTCCAGGCATTTCCACTTGCATCCTCTGAGAAGCCCATCTCTGAGAAGCTCTGGCAAAAGCCAGCTGGAATTGTCTGCTGTACAGTGCAGGAGCTCATTCTCCTCAGTGCTCATCAGTTCAGATGTAGCCATTGACTGAAGCAGACTTTCAGCGACCTTGACTCTGACCCAGTTTAGAGAAGCACTTGGGAGAGGAGCACAAGCAAAGGAGGAATTTTTCATAAGTGGGTGAAAATACTCAAACCCTATGTCTGACTGAAAAACAGAGAAGGGGAGGAGAAACACTAAAGCAGAATTATTGAGGAGGAGCTTAACCATGTCTCCCAGACTCAGGGAAACTCTCAGGACAGCACTGGACGTGTCAGCCACTCCTTGATTAATGTTGCTTCAAATAATTTTTAAAAAGGCTCTCCCCCCTCCAATGCTGATGCTAAGAGGGAAATTTGGTAACATGACAGCTGTAAGAATCAGAAAGGAGATGCAAGAGAGTGAGAAAAGAATCCATATTGAACCTCTCTTCTACACTCAGACCAAAAAAATGTATGTGTGTATAATGGAAAGGGAGTATTTTCCTCCATTGTCAAGGGGTAAATTCTTTGAAGAGATGGCTCTGATTCATCAGCAGGGTGCTGGCAGGTGCCCCTAGAAAAGTAGAGAACATGGCCATACATCTTCAAAAAAACTATTTTAGGAGACACTATTTCCTCAGAGGGATATTTGAGTTGTGTTCAGCCCCCTGGGCATGTCCCAGCAAAATACAACCATGTCTTGTGGGTAGAGAGCATACTAAGGCTTTGATGGATAATATTTTGATCCAAGGTAAAAGAGAGGAGCTTGACTAAAGGCCCTAAAGAGCTGTGGAAAGACACAGACCTGCTGAGCTAAAACTAAGAAAGCAGCAATGCAAGGGCCATGTAATAGCAATAAAACACCTGGAAGAAAAGATAAGATGTACAGTAGATCACTGCAAAGTGGAGGTCATAACTAACATGTCTGGCTCAAATGAAAAACAGCAGTACAAAGAGTTCTCAGAATGGCAAACCACAGGACAAAATACAAACGTGTGCCTGATTTAGATGTCCAGGGCAGCAAGCTGCAAATTCTGCTGCACACATACCTCAAGTCAAGGATGCAAGTATTGATACATTTGAGAAACTGAGTTAACTAAAGGGGTACTTATCTAGATATATGATAATGAACCAGAGATATAACACTGAACAACACATGGATTTGTCTACAGTGCATCAAACAAGTATCTGAGAGTAACAGAGAAAAACATCTTGGAAGTATCAGGTACCACCAAAAACTAACCATCATTGCATTGAAACAAAGGAGAGCTTAGCATTTCACTCTGGGTGATAACTTTCAGCTGAAACCATTCCTTTTCTAGAAACAAATGTTACTAAATGAAGATAACCTAATCAAACAAAGAAACAGCAACCTGTATCAGAGACTACCACTCTAGTGAGATAATGAGCACATTGAGTATAGAGAGAAATTTGGTAGCTGTAGACATATTGCCTGCAGAGTCTGGAGTATTTGGAAGAAGTATAGCGGAGCATCATCCAGAGCTTGATTACGAATTAGTCAGTGTGGTCAAAACAACAGCAACAAAAAAGCCTGTCCAATTTAGATGAAATGCAACTTAAAATTCCCAAACTATAAATTTGCCCTTGCGAAAAATGAGGCTATTAGCAGAGAGTGGCCTGAACACCACACTCCTTCCATGACTTTCACTTTAAGAGGATGTTCACAGTTCCATGTGGGACTTAATAGAATAGAATTAACCAGGTTGGAAAAGACCTTTAAGATCATCGAGTCCAACCTGTCACCCAATGCTATCTAATCAACTAAACCATGGCCTCATCCAGGCTTTTCTAAACACCTCCAGTGATGGCTCCACCACCTCCCTGGGCCGCCCATCCCAAGGGCCAATCACTCTTTCTGTGAAGAATTTCTTCCAAACATCCAGCCTAAACCTTCCCTGCTGCAGCTGGAGTCTGTGTCCTCTTGTTCTGGTACTTGTTGCCTGGGAGAAGAGACCAACCCCCACCTGGCTACAACCTCCCTTCAGGTAGTTGTAGACAGCAATAAGGTCTCCCCTGAGCCTCCTCTTCTCCTATCTAAGCAACTCCAGCTCTCTCAGCCTCTCCTCATTTGGGCTTGTGCTCCAAATCCCTCGTCAGCTTTGTCAAATGGTGTCAATGATTTCTAAGATATTACCAGAGAAATTACAGTCACTTTTAAATATACATATAGATATGTACATGTATGTGCTGGCAGTTTACATGCTAAGAATGAAACACAGGGTTGAGACTAAGATCATAGAGTAATTGGAGACGAGAAGGCAATCTGTAGAGCTTATTGAGTGTATTCAACTGTCTCAATAGGGAATTAGCTCTGTCTAAAGCTTTCCCAAAAAACAGCTGTCATAAAATCCTTCGGTTGCAAGGATTCAGCATCTTCTGAAAATCTGTTCTAGTGCCAATCTAGCTCTGCTGCTAGCAAGTTTATCATAATATTGCATGTGTTTAAAGGACCACGGGAGGAAAGCTGCTAAGACCAGAAACCATTTTATCCAGTAGAAAAAATGAACATATTAGCAGATCAAGAAAGACTATTTACTCCAGAATAAACTGGAAGTAAATTTATTAAAACTGAGTGAAAGAAACAGGAATTCTCCTCAAGTGCTACTTCCACTCTCATGGCATTTGCTGTCAGAAAATACCGCCGCTAACAAAGCGATTGTGCACATCACTTTGGCCACAACAACCCTATGCAGTGCCATAGGCTGGGGACAGAGTGGCTGGAGAGCAGCCAGGCAGAAAGGGAACTGGGGGTACTGGTTCATAGTAGGCTGAACATGAGCCAGCAGTGTGCCAACAGAAGGCCAACGGCATCCTGGCCAGCATCAGGAACAGTGTGGCCAGCAGGAGCAGGGAAGTCATTGTGCCCCTGTACTCAGCACTGGTTAGACCACACCTTGAGTCCTGTGTCCAGTTCTGGGCTCCTCAGTTTAAGAAGGTTATTGAGACACTTGAACATGTCCATAAGCAATGAGGCTGGTGAGAGGTTTGGAGCACAAGCCCTATGAGGAGAGGCTGAGGGAGCTGAGGTTGCTTAGCCTGGAGAAGAGGAGGCTCAGGGGAGACCTTATTGCTGTCTACAACTACCTGAAGGGTGGTTGTAGCCAGGTGGGGGGTTGGTCTCCTCTCCCAGGCAACCAGCACCAGAACAAGAGGACACAGTCTCAAACTGCGCCAGCAGAAGTTTAAGCTCGAGGTGAGGAGAAAGTTCTTCACAGAGAGAGTTGTTAGCCTTTGGAATGTGCTGCGCAGGGAGGTGGTGGATTCACACTGGAGGTGCTCAAAAAGGGGTTGAACATGGCACTTTAAGCCATGGTTCTGTAGTCATGAGGTGTTGGGTGACAGGTTGGACTTGAATGATCTCTGAGGCCTTTTCCAACCTTATTGATTCTATGATTCCCATTTCTGTCAGCAGATAACCAATGTACTCATCTTTAACAACAGGAAGACTTTAATGGGAATACTTTTAAAATAGTTTATGTGAAATATAACATTAGCTATAGCATTAGTAGCTCTTACTATGCTAGTGAAAAGTAAGGTGAGAAATACAGCCAAAATACTTAACACCTACTAAACAAATGCTACAGAATCAGACATCCATCAGCACAACATGTTGTTAAATTGCACCCTAGCTAGCACTAGGTTGCCCTTACTACCATTTTGTTCATCAGACAACTGAAACAGCAATTACATTTGCCACACCAAAAAGTTACACTTCAGTCAACAGTGACTTGCAAGACAGAAGTGGTACAGGGCATTTCAACAATGTCAGCAAACCAGCACAAACACAAACATTGCTGCAGAAAGCAGCAAGAGGATTTTCACAGTTGAACACATGTGTAAGAAAAGGTAATAGCTCTCCTAACTTGAGGAGGAGAGAAATAGGAGGCAACAGGTTGGCCATTTTGTCCAAGAAGAGCTCAGAATACCATGTACTGTATTAGGCTGAGAATTATTGGCCAAAAAAGAAATATGGTGCCTGATGATAGTTCTTTTGATGCCTGAGTGAAAACCATCAGGTACAAATGACAGCCCAGGATAGCTGAGGGACTATCTGAACAACCTAGTAGGTTGTTAAAACTCAGTATTGTGTTAACAGTGATTACTCAATACTATTGTGTTGTGTAGCTGGGGAAGGAAGTATAAGAGTTTTGCTAACAGCAAAATGGAGCCAGGTAATGTGTTAGGCTACAGATCTCATTACCCTATGTTAATCTGTTTTGACTCCATATACCAGATGATGCAGACCTCAGCTGATTTCTTTGGCTCTGAGTGATTTCTGAGCAACACCAAACCTCAACCCACAGCCTTTCCAAACATTTATTAACATCAAATGGGCTTCAGCTGGAATGAGAATCAGCTTATAATTTTTCCAGTGAAATATATTCAACTTTGCTGCTTCAATTTATAACAAGAGCAGAGGAGGTGATTGGGGAAAAGGAGAATTTTAAAACAGAAAACAATTGCTTCCAGTCAAAGTAAGATTACATAATACTACTTGTGGACTGATAATATAAGCCAAAGTATACAATCTTGATATGAAACCCTTGCAAAGTCTGTTGTTACACTTTGTCAACTGTCCAGTACCACACCAATGATAATGCTAAAAACAGAATTTCACAAGATGAGTGTAAGTAGAGCTTCTAAGATTGACACAATATGCAGGACTGACAAAAGTAAAATTGGTGTCATGCTCCAGCAAAGTACATTCATCTCAGAGGCCAGCTGCACTTTTCCTTACTGTGAATTTTCTGGTGAAGTATTTAACACTGCCAAAGACAGAGAGGATGGAAGGTCACTAATGCAATGCTGCCATTAGGGATAGTTGCAGCATGCAAAAATATCACTTTCAGGTTTCTGAGCTTTAATTGTGACCTAGTTGTCCATGGAACCAGAATGGTCCCTCAAAATATGGCTCTCCACTTATAACAGGCACACTAGTAAACCAAAGGTCTTGATTTCCATCACTACAAAGGTTTAGGATAATGGAGAAGGTTGGGGCTTGAATGCGTAGCACATGGAGCCCTTCCACAATGCTACACTTTGAACATGGTTCCTGCACAGTCAAAACTACTGTCCTTGATAGTACATTCTAGATGCTGCTACTGAAAGCCTAGAAAAGAAGTAGGTTGAACAACAGCATCATAGTGGGCAGCCTAAATAAAGGCTTTAGGTAACACTTGTCAGTCAAAGCAGCAGGCAGAAAAGCAGTGTAAGAGCCTATGTCAAGCATTAATATGTGAATTGCCTTTTTGAAAGAGATGGGAAGTGGTCTGAAGTGGTAAGAACAGGTATAATCTCTGACAGGAACTAACAGAACTCAGTACCAGAATGGGAGAAGCAGGGTGTGAAAAGAGAGTCTGTGAGCACAGGGAAGGACTGAACCCACACTCCAGGAAAAAAATAGAGAAAACACTTACCTGAGTAGCACACTCCACTCTAATGAGTTACAGGATGCCAGGGACAGAATGTGTTTCCTTCAACTGGCTATACTAAACTCTTCACAGAGCACTCAACATTCAGCTGCAGCTGCTTCTAGTATCTGGGTTATCAGCAGAGACAACAACAAGCTGAAACTCAGAGATGAGCTTCAGGTGATTTCCCCAGGCTAAGCTCTCTCTACTGTCTCCTGAAGAGTGAATGTGCATGATGTACTGAGCCAAACTAGTGAATGAGATCCATCACCTCTAGAGAAAGGTCTAGAAAGAGATGATAACACAGAATCAGAGAAATGTATGCTTAGCATGTTTGGAAGAAAGTAGATGTGTTCTCTCTGTGGAGAAGAATTTAGTTATCTGCTGAAGAATCCAGAATAACACTGACTTACTAGACAAATATCAATTCATTTGTAGTCTTCCTGCTACACACCCAAGTTTACTTGGATCAAAACCAAGGCCTCCTCAGAGACAGAAACATTGGAAACATATGCTTTTGTTCAAGTCTAAGCCTACACATGGGGTCTTAAAAAAACTTTTCAAAACCACAAAAGGTCTCATTCATCCTTAAATATCCCCCTCCTCATGCCTTCAGTATATGTTTACTCATCCTTTCTATTATTCATTCAGCAGACACCCACAAAGGCTACAGGCAGTGTCTCTTTCCCTCATGCCAGTCCACAGCAACTGCAGAGATTGTCTTCCCTGTCACTTAATGCATCAGCTTTTGTGAAAGATGTCTGTATGGTGGATCGAAAGATTCCAGCCTAGCAGATGACAATGATTTAACACTTGCTGGGGATTCATTTCAGCTGTAAACTTTGCTGCAAATCAGTGAAAACTTTCACCCAGAATTATAGTAAAGTATGCAAAGGCTGCAACTGCAAAGTCAGGAATGGAAAGAGAAAAGTGTCTATGCAGAAATAACTTCAGACTTTGGTGTATGTGTGTGGCAGATGAGATCAAGAACACCCTAGGTGAGTGGATTGTATTTTAGTTTCTTTTGGTCAGGTGAAAAATGCCTAACATAGAAATAATTTGCATGTAGGGCTCCAGCCTCTGTGGCAATAGGTGGTGAAAAGCAGGCAGGACAGAACAAAGATAGGTACAGAATACAAAGTTGAAGTGAGAGTCCCTGAGAACTCTGCATCCCATCTCTGCATTTATGGGAGGAAATTGCTTGAACCATTCTTCCCAAGCAGCCAGTCACTGGCTGCTAGCTGCTAGGTGCTAAGAGCTCCAAAATGACAGAAAATGTCTGTCCCAACATTCCTTAGAGAAGGAAGGGTTGGAAACAAGGACAATGAATTTATCAAGAACTGGTGAGTGGCATGAAACAAATTTGATCCCAGGCATCTTAGATCACCTACCTCAAATGAGTAGGTACTTCTGATACCTGCTCTGCGTCTGTTTCCTATCCATACGGGATAACCTATTTGTTCCTCATGGGATCCCCTACAACAATTATTAACACTTCTGAAATGCTCCCAGGGTATAGCAATGAGCAAAACAAAAAAAGCCATGAGGAGATTAACAATTCTGTCCTCAGAGCAGGATTTGAATAGGGCGCAGTAAATACAGGACAGGGCTGCACAATGACAATGAAGCTAAAACAAAAACACTGATAGCTGCTTGTTATGTGAAAGTTTTTATTTGGGAACGCACTGAGGCAGAGGGTTAGCTGAGAGAATAGCATGAGCCCCCGTGATTAAAGACCAAATCACAATGCAC
>CM026888.1:24709719-24734003 GCA_015227895.2 Colaptes auratus
GGAGGTGAGGAAGAAGTTCTTCATGGTGAGAGTGATAAAGCCTGGAATGGGTTGTCCAGGGAGGTGGTTGAGGCCCCATCCCTGGAGGTGTTAAGCCCAGGCTGGATGAGGCTCTGGACAGGCTGATCTAGTGTGGGGTGTCCCTGCCCATGGCAGGGGGGTTGGAACTAGATGATCCTTGTGGTCCCTTCCAGTCCTGACTGATTCTATGATTCTAAATGGGGAGCGAGGCTCCATTTAGTCAGTTGCTTGTCAGACAGTTGTGGGTTATTGTGAAGATAAACAATAGGAAGGCAACATAAACATTGTGTTCTACCCGCCTCCAGACACTCTGATCGCCATGGCAGCCACCAGAAATGTGATGAGAGCTGTCAGGGTCTTTGAATTTGGGGGCCCTGAGGTGCTGAAACTCCAGTCAGATGTTGTGATCCCCAGTCCAAAGGAACACCAGGTATGTGTGAGCTGCCATAAGGGTACTAAACGACACCAGGGGCACTCAGAGCAGGGTGAGGAGTACAGACAAAAAGCTCCCTCGGGATGGTTAGTTCCTGGTCAGTGCATTCCTACATCCTGAGTGAAAAAAATGTGCTCTTTACTGTGATAGGAGCTACAGTATAGGAGCTCCTGAAAGTGGCTTCAGGTCAAGGCTGTGTTTTTGCTGACTCCAGTTAAAATGCCATGATACTGCCCTGAGAATTCAAGTACTAAATCTTTATCACTACTGCTCAAGAAGCATCCTGAGCTCTCGAGGGAGGTTCTTCTGCCCCTCTGCCCCAATGAAGCCTTATCTGGAGTATTGAGCTCCCCAGTTTGAGAGGGACAGTGAGCTACTGGAGAGGGTCCAGTGGACTGGAACAGACAGGTGGGGGTTGGTCTCTTCTCCCAGGCAAGCAGCAGCAGAACAAGAGGACACAGTCTCAAGCTGCCCCATGGGAAGTTTAGGCTCAAGGTGAGGAGAAAGTCAGTCAGGTGATCTCTGAGGTCTTTTCCATACTTATTGATTCTATGATCTGTCTGATGAGGTGAGACTGAGAGGCATGGGGCTGTTTAGTCTGGAGAAGAGAAGGCTGAGAGGGGCTCTGATCAGTGTTTGCCAATACCTTAACAGTGGGTGTCAAGAAGATGGGGCCAGTCCTTTTTCAGTGGTGCCCTGTGATAGCACATGGGGCAGTGGGGGTAAACTGGAACACAGGAAGTTCCATCTGAAGATGGGGAGAAACTTGTTGGCTTTGAGAGTGCTGGAGCCTTACAGCAGGCTGCCCAGAGGGGTTGTGGAGTCTCCTTCTCTGGAGAGCTTCCATACCCAGCTGGCCATTGTGATCCTGGGCAAGCTGCTGTGGCTGCCCCTGCTTTAGCAGGGGGGTTGGAGTGGAGGATCTTCAGAGGTCCCTTGCAAGCCCTGCCATGCTGGGATTCTGTGATCTTTCCTTTTAGGTGCTAATTAAAGTCCATGCCTGTGGGGTGAATCCTGTCGAAACCTACATTCGTTCTGGAACCTACGCTCGCAAGCCAGCTTTACCCTACACCCCTGGCACAGATGTGGCTGGTGTCATAGAGAGTGTTGGGGAGCATGTCACAGCCTTCAAGGTATCTATGCTTTACTTCATTATGGTTTGTTGGGTCCTCATGGTGTGACTGCTGCTCCTGGGGCTAGGCACTGCATTTCCTCTGCTCAGGGCAGTGGTGCTGGGCGTAGGACAGTTGTGCTGCAGAACCGCTCTTGTGGCGTCACAGAAGTGTTTGATGTGGGATGCTTCCTGTCTGAGGTGATGGTTTCATGCACTAGTGAGAAATGAAAGGTTGGTTTGGAAATGGAAATAGCTTTAGAAAGCACCATAAATTACACATTTGTCATTAAAACTGTTAAAAATACTTCATTAACTCCAATCTAGTCATTTCACTTAGATTTTTGCCATCACTGTCCCTGGAGGTGTTCAAGAAGCATGTGGCCATGGCACTTTGGGGCATGGTTTAGTGGCCATGGTGGTATTAGGTTGAAGCTTGGACCCAGTGATCTTAGAGGCCTTTTCTAACCCAAACAATTCAGTGATTCTCAGAGTGAAAGTCTTGGGCAGGAGAAGGCAGTTGTCGGTTTGCTAAAAGACATAAGGAAACTAACTTAGTTTTTACATCTGTCCTTGCCTTCAGATCATTAAGCTGGTGGGTCACAAAACAGCAGCTAAAATTGTGTTGAGGGCTCCTGACTTGGAATTGATGTGTCTGTTGCAGGAGAAATCAGAGATTTGGTCATCTGGAGGGCAGAATCATGTTCATTCATACAGGCACTTGGTGCCATGGTTTAGCTGATTAGATGGTGTTGGGTGATAGGTTGGACTCGATGATCTCAAAGGTCTTTTCCAACCTGGTTAATTCTGTATTCTGTATATTTTCTTGTCAGTAGTTTGCCCTCTCTGTTCTGTGTGCTTCTTGTTCCTGATGGCAATTATGATGCTCTTTGCTTGAAGGAGAGAGACAGAGAGTTGATGAGCTTGGTGCATGCAGGAGAGGCACCCTGAAAGCTCTGAGTAGCTCCTGCATTTGCACACTCATAGTGCTTGAGACACAGCCCTCTGCACTGTGGGTCATACTCTAGTTGCCTGAGGGTGCATTAAGAGTGTTCCTCCAGCTGGAGGCCAGTCACTAATGGTGTCCCCCCAGGGATCAGTACTGAGCCCAGTCCTATTCGGTATCTCTATTGATGATCTGGATGAGGGGATTGAGTCCACCATTAGTAAATTTGCTGATGACACCAAGCTGGGGGGAAGGTATGGATCTGTTAGAGGGTAGGAGAACTCTGCAGAGGGACCTTGACAGGCTGGACAGATGGGCAGAGTCCAACAGGATGGCACTGAACAAATCAAAGTGCTGGGTGCTGCACTTTGGTCACAACAACCCCATGCAGTGCTACAGGCTGGGGTCAGAGTGGCTGGAGAGCAGCCAGGCAGAGAGGGACCTGGGGGTACTGGTTAACAGCAGCTGAGCATGAGCCAGCAGTGTGCCCAGAAAAGGAGGGCAGTGGCATCCTGGCCTGCATCAGGAAGAGTGCAGCCAGCAGGAGCAGGGAAGTCCTTGTGCCCTGTGCTCAGCACTGGTTAGGCCACCCCCCTTGAGTCCTGTGTCCAGTTCTGGGCTCCTCGGTTTAGGAGAGATGTTGAGAGGCTGGAAGGTGTCCAGAGAAGGGCAAGAAAGCTGGGGAGGGGTCTGGAGCACAGCCCTGTGAGGAGAGGCTGAGGGAGCTGGGCTTGCTTAGCCTGCAGAAGAGGAGGCTCAGGGGAGACCTTCTTGCTCTCTCCAACTCCCTGCAGGGAGGTTGTAGCCAGCTGGGGGTTGGTCTCTTCTCCCAGGCAAGCAGCACCAGACCAAGAGGACACAGTCTCAAGCTGTGCCAGGGGAGGTTTAGGCTGGAGGTGAGGAGAAAGTTCTTCCCAGAAAGAGCAATTGTCCATTGGGATGTGCTGCCCAGGGAGGTGGTGGAGTCACTGTCCCTGGAGGTGTTCAAGAAAGGCTTGGATGTGGCACTTGGAGCCATGGTTTAGTTGCCAGGAGGTGTTGGGTAATAGGTTGGACTGGATGATCTCTGAGGTCTTTTCCAACCTTACTGATTCTATGATTCTGTCCATGTTTTAAAAAACCCCAAACACTGAGTAATATTTTCTCTGTGTGTGTTTGTAAAGGTTTTTCAGGTTTTGCACTTGGAATCTGTGGATGGAATTCTTCAGTGCTCAGGTTCACAAAGGGGAATATTAATGAGGCAGTGGGTTTTGTGTGCTAGGCTGTAGCTCAGGGGTTATAATTATGATGTGGCTTGTGCTGCATTGATTGTATACATTAGCATTTAGAAAAATCTCCTCTGTGACAAATAGAACTGGTTATTTTTAATAGGAGAGCTGCTAGAAATAGCCCAAGCTCCTGTGAGCTGGTTCTCCATGTACATAATGAAAATTGATAGGATAGGATAGGATAGGATAGGATAGGATAGGATAGGATAGAATAAACCAGATTGGAAAAGACCTTCGAGATCATTGAGTCCAACCTCTCACCCAACACCATCTAATCAACTTAACCATGGCACCAAGTGCCTCATCCAAGCTCTTCCTCAATGAAGTGTTTAGGAAGATCAGTCATCTAGCAAGATCAGTCACCAGGGATGGGGACTCCACCACCTCCCTGGGCAGCACATCCCAATGGCTAATCTCTCTTGCTGGGAAGAATTTCTTCCCAACATGCGGTCTGAACCTCCC
The DNA here is from genome assembly GCA_015227895.2 of Colaptes auratus. NCBI lineage: Eukaryota > Metazoa > Chordata > Aves > Piciformes > Picidae > Colaptes > Colaptes auratus. The sequence goes on from CM026888.1 coordinate 24,713,961, forward strand.
CTGGCACAGCTTGAGACTGTGTCCTCTTGTTCTGGTGCTGCTTGCCTGGGAGAAGAGACCAACCCCCACCTGGATACAACCTCCCTTCAGGTAGCTGTAGAGAGCAAGAAGGTCTCCCCTGAGCCTCCTCTTCTCCAGGCTAAGCAAGCCCAGCTCCCTCAGCCTCTCCTCACAGGGCTGTGCTCCAGACCCCTCCCCAGCCTCATTGCCCATCTCAGGACACATTCAAGTGTCTCAATGTCCTTCTTAAATTGAGGAGCCCAGAACTGGACACAGGACTCAAGGTGTGGCCTCAGCAGTGCTGAGTAGAGGGGCAGAATGACTTCCCTGCTCCTGCTGGCCATAAGGCAGGTGATGAATTTGTCTCTTTCTTTCCCTCCTTTCCAGAAAGGTGACAAGGTTTTTACCACTGACACCATCTCTGGAGGATATGCAGAGTATGCAGTTGCTGCAGCTAACAGAGTCTTCCCTTTGCCAGACAAGCTGGACTTCAAGCAGGGAGCAGCCCTTGCAGTACCCTATTTCACTGCCTACCGGGCCCTCTGCCAAAAGTAAGGGGCCACCTCTAGGTCTGTGCATTTGGCTTTTCAGTGTTGAATCTGTTGAGGCCCATGTTTCTGTTCTGTAAAGAAGGTGGTGGTGGGGAGATCACTGTGTGGGAAGTGTTTGAAACACATTTGCTGTGCTGATGGAATTGTCAGGTAATTGCTACCTGGGAGCTGGTGCCTGTGTTTTCCTGTTATTTGTTTCTTCTTAAGTGAACAGACCTGGAGAGGCTTCTTTTGGTTAAGTACCATGTAATAAACCATGTAACTCTCTTTCAGTACTCACTGGTGGTTTAGCTAGGGGAGAGAAGCAGTAATTAATTTCTGAATTAAACAGCCAATGTGGTGCAGAGCAGACCCACCTCTTCCCTTCACCAGCCTCTCCCTGCCAGACAGACTCTGGGTACAACACAACAGTGAATGCTAGGCTGGGTGAGAGCTTAGCACTGGGAAGCTGGCTTAGTTTGGTAGAACAAATGACTGGAACCAGGGGGGTTTGTGCTGGGATCTGTGACAGCTGAAGACCTGGAACTGAGGCTCAGTACCAGTCTGCTACCTGTTGACATAATTGCATAGTACTGAAATTTTTAAGTGCTAGAGTTTATTTTGCCTCCAAGGAGGCTGATTATACCTGGTTAGCCATAACATACATTGGAACTGCTGGGTGACAGATGAGATTTGATGTCAGGATTTGCAGTCTGGGGCTTGATTAATGCCAGTGTTTTCTGTTCTCCATGCAGAGGGCGTGCCAGGGCAGGGGAGAGCGTGCTGGTGCATGGTGCCAGTGGAGGAGTAAGTACTGCCAGAGGGAAAGCTCTAAGAAATGCTGCTGTCTCTCCTTGTATCTGCAATGGGATTCATGGTTAATATCAATTAATGGATTCACAACATTAGGTTTTTATTTCAGACAACTGAGGTTGCTTTCCTTGGAGCAAACCCCATTATTCCAAGTAACTCTGGAACTGCAACAGGTGATTGTGTAAGGCACTGAATACTGAGGCTCACATGAGAAAAGCCACCTTGCTGCAGTCAGAAATTATTCCAGAAGCTTTATAACCCAACTCCTGAGGCAAAATGGATGGTGAAAAGCTGTAACTTTAAAATGAGTGCAGGTTGTTCTCAGTTCTTGGAGCAGCGATCACTGGTGCCTTTTGGAGCTGTTCTTCCCTGTTGTTAGCACACAGAGACATACTGGAATGTGTCAACTCACTCCTGCATGCTGTGTGAAAGTGAACATAGGGTTTGCTTTGCTTTTACAGGACCAGCTAACTTCAGATCAGTTTCACACCACCTCCTAGTTTAATGTATCCTCACAGAATCCCAGAATGCCAGGTTGGAAGGGACCCCCCACAGATCATCTGGTCCAACTTTTCTAGGTGATGGTGTGGTTGAAATGAGATGGCCCAGAACCCTGGCAAGCTGAGTCTGCCCAGTGTAGGGGAATCCATCATTTCCCTTGGGAGATGATTCCAATGCTGACTCTTTTCAGGGGGAAACATTTTCTTCTGGACTTCAGCAAAAGTGGAAAACTGCTTCTGGAGTCCTTCATACTCTGCACCTTGTCACTCAGCTTCTGTCAATGCACCAAACAGCTGCTATAAGTGGGCAAAGTTTCCTTAATTAGAAGGTGATTATGACAGCCTGGTGTGAGCAGCAACTGAGATCTCATTCTGTGACAGCAAAATGACAGCATCATAGCCTCCTTGGTCTTTTTCCTTCAACTGGATGTAGTGTTGGACTAGGTGACCTTTAGAGGTCCCTCTTTTTAAAGGCTATTTGGCCATTTTTAAGACCCCAGCTACTTACTGTGGCTAAAAAAGAATTGTTACCAGGCCAGCCTTTTAAATGGGGATTTTTCAAGTTGCTGGTAGAATAATTTCCATTTCAAATGCTGAGGAAGTCAGAGGGGGAAAAAAGGACTTTCTGCTCTTTCCCCCCTCCTTCTTCTTCTTCTGCCCTCTTTCCCCTCTTCTTCTTCTTCTGCCCTCTTTCCCCCCTTCTTCTTCTTCCTCTTTCCCCCCTTCTTCTTCTTCCTCTTTCCCCCCTTCTTCTTCTTCCTCTTTCCCCCCTTCTTCTTCTTCTTCCCTCTTTCCCCTCCTTCTCTGTTTTGTTTTTTTATTCTTCTTTTTTTCCTTCTCCTCAGGTGGGAATAGCAACCTGTCAGATTGCCAGAGCTTGTGGTTTAAAGGTTTTGGGTACAGCAGGAACTGAAGAAGGCATGAACACAGTTCTGAGGAACGGTGCCCACCAAGCATTTAACCACAGGGAAGCTAATTACATCAGTAAAATCAAGGTAAGCATGTACCATGGGTAGGTGAAGCGTTTTTCTTACTAACAGAACAGTTTGTAGAAGTGTTTTAGGGCAGATTTATGCAGGAGCAATAATGCCCTGCCTTTTTCATTCTCACACAAGGCAAAACTTTTCCAGGCTGGAGAAGCTGAGCCTTCTGCACAGGCAGTGGTATCTGTGATTTAGAAGCTCTTGCATCCCAGCAAGATATCATCATTCAGCATATCAAAATCTGCCAGAATTAAACTGATTAGCTGTCAGCCTTGCACAAAGGTGCATTTAAAATTTAGCCTGTAGAAATGTCCATATTCTGTAGCACATGGAGTAAAGAGTGGAACCCAAGCACTAACTGGGGTGATTTTTACAGCCTGTTGTGTCCTCTGCAGGAATACACAGGAATGGAAGGAGTTGATATAATAATAGAAATGCTCTCCAACATCAACCTGGCTACTGACTTGCAGCTGCTGTCCTGTGGAGGAAGGGTGATGGTGAGCACTTTCTGTCACTGACTTCACCTTGTGCATTTAGTGACACAGTTCAGCCATTAGAGCTTCTCTCTCAACTCCTTTGTAACAGATTGTGGGCTGCAGAGGTCCTATTGAGATCAATCCAAGGGACACCATGAGTAAAGAGTCCAGCATCATTGGAGTTGGTCTGTTTCTTGCAACTGAGGTAAGAATCCTGTTTGTTGTAAGGAATGTTTTGTTGGGATGCCAGCACCTCTCTGTTTCCTGTTAGAATCCTGTAGAATCATTTGCAGGGATGACTGCAGAATTTCACTGTAAGTAAAGAGGCTCAGGGGAGACCTTAGTGCTGTCTCCAACTCCCTGAAGGGAGGTTGTAGCCAGGTGGGGGTTTGGTCTCTTCTCCCAGGCAAGCAGCACCAGAACAAGAGGATACAGTCTCAAGCTGTGCCAGGGGAGGTTTAGGCTGGATATTAGGGAGAAGTTCTTCACAGAAGGAGTGATTGGCCATTGGGATGTGCTGCCCAGGGAGGTGGTGGAGTCACCATCCCTGGAGGTGTTTAGGAAGAGCCTGGCTGAGGCACTTGGTGCCATGGTTGAGTTGATTAGATGGTGTTGGATGATAGGTTGGACTCGTTGATCGCAAAGGTCTTTTCCAACCTGGTTAATTCTGTTCTTTCTTAACATGACAAAACATTTTTGGGTTGTGAAATTTGGTTTAGCACTTGGCACAAGTAGCCAATGCTGCTCTACAGTGTGGTAAATGTTGCCTTGATTGCACGCAGGAGGAGAGGCGTGAGTGTGCCACGGCAGTCTTTGATGGCATAGAGGCTGGCTGGCTGAAACCTGCTGTGGGCTCTGAATATCCCCCTGGAGAAGGTGGTGAAGGCTCATGAAGACATCATTCACTGCAGTGGTGCTCAAGGAAAGATGGTGCTGGTTCCATGAAGTCCTTTGCCATTTGCTTTGTGGCTGCTCTAGCTGCACCTTTGCTTCCACGATTCACCGAATGGGTGTTACCAAGCATCCTTTGATCAGGTTTGACAGTGACAGCAAAGGCCACCTTAGGTTAATTAATTACATTAATTAACAACATTTTCTGATGGTCAGGGTTGCATATACTTTTAAGTGATTTTGGCAGCTGCTTTTTTGTCTGATGTGTCTGCTGGTGTGGCTTTGAGTGCAGGGAAACGAATATCTTGATCTTGTGCTCAATGTGAAGTGACAGGGAGGCCACTGCAGGTAGTGCCACCTGGTTTGTAAGCACATACAGATAGAGCTGGCCATGTGTGTGCCCCTAGGATAGAACTATGTACATTCTGTAGCCACAAAGTGAATCTTGTTCATCTTTTGTCACATCATTTACTTGGAATAAAAGCTTTTACTGACAGCGTCGTGCACTTTCCAGCTCAAAAGACAGCCAAAGAATCTCTCAAGTGTGAGCTGTTGGGAAGCAGAAGCAGTTCTGCTCTGCCTGCCTGAGTATCTGGGGTGAAAGTGCCCCTGTTAACCCCAAACCACCAGAACACTGAAGTTAATATTTGTTACTTTGCAGCTGAGTATATTGGCAGGAGCAGCTGATTCCTGGATGGGAAGTGGCTGGCTAGAGAGGACTGCAGCTCTTCCTGTGAGCTTTGTTGAATTTAAAGTCACCTGAAGCCCTGGCTGTGCTGAGAGAGGCTACACTGCTCCCATGGGTGCTGAGAAGTCTTGTTACTCCCTCCATGAAAGTGTGTGCATTGTTGACTTGTTCCAAATACAATCCCATTAAGGAAGGGCAATTCTCTGTGGTGTGTTGGCAGCTTGTGCCCTCAAAATACTGTTTGTTATTTCAAGCACTGCTTTTAATGGTGTGATTCTCTAATGAGCAATGAAGTCACCACTTGCAGAAGAATTTTCCCAGCTTCAGGGACAAGCTTTCCTGTTCCTTTGAGGAAAAGTCCTTACTGAACAGAAGCTTTTCGGAAGTATTTTTGTCTGTGGAGGCTGCTTGCTTTTTACCACTGAGGCTGGGTTCAGTGGTGTCACCATGTTGCAGGCCAGCACACATGCTTTGAAGGCATGCACAGCTTCTTCAGGGTGCTGTCTTTGTCCCACTGCCCTGCTTTGAGCTGTGGTTTGTCTCTGGACAGGCATTCTTGTCTGCTGGCAGTTGGCTTAGCCTAAGCTCAGAAAAGACTTGGCAGACTCTTTGGGAATGTCTGGATTTCTCCTCTCTGGTTGTGTTCCCTTGTTAAAATATTAAGGTAAGAGAGGGCCCCCATGATCTTCCTCATAAGTTTGACAATCAGATCTTAGCACTGTGGTTTAGTGCTTAACTGACCTGGCTGTGGCTGGCAGAAATCAAATCCTGTCACTCAGCTCCCTGGAGCCTGAAATGGATTCATTTACCTGCATGTCCTCTAGGAACAACTGGCTCCTCTCAGTAAACAGAGTGCTCTTCCTGCTGAACTCTTGCTGATGTTACTGTTATAGAGTAGAATAGAATTAACCAGGTTGGAAAAGACCTTCAAGATCAAGTCCAACCTATCACCCAACACCATCTAATCAACTAAACCATAGCACCAAGGCCTCAGGCAGGCTCTTCTTAAACACCTCCAGGGATGGTGACTCCACCACCTCCCTGGGCAGCACATTCTTATGGCCAATCTCTCTTTCTGTGAAGAACTTCTCCCTAATATCCAGCCTAAACCTCCCCTGGCACAGCTTCAGACTGTGTCCTCTTGTTCTGGTGCTGGTTGCCTGGGAGAAGGGACCAACCCCCAACTGGCTCCCTTCAGGGAGTTGTAGACAGCAGTTCATGCTGTTCCTGCTGAACCCTTGCTGGTGTTACTGTTCCTGCTGAACCCTTTGTTGTACTTGGCAGACAAGTCCAAAACAACACCAAAACCTGTGCCTGGTCTCTGGGTTTGCACAGAGGGTTTGTTGTTGAGTTCAAAGTTCAGGTTTGCAGTGTCAGGGCTTTGCCAGGCAAAGGTCTCTTTTAATGCCATGTTACTGTTTCTGGGGCTGCTGCTCAGGTGGTGATTTAAACCCACAAGTGAATCACTATTTTAGCATACCACAAGCAGATATGCATACATCTGCAAAGACAGAAACCCTTTCCCCAGCAGTCTTAGATCATCAGGATTTGAGTGAGGGTTTGCACATTGCATGCTTTGAAATATTTAATTCTTTTAAATGTGGCCTTTGGGCAGAGGGTTTTCTATGAATGAGAGGCTTATGATTTACAGTGGCTCTTTTCTTGCCTAGTGCTGCCCTGTTACAAAGGCATGGAGTGACAGGGTGAGGGGGGATGGCTTCAAACTGGAAGAAGCTGGATGTAGATGACATATTAGGAGGAAATTCTTCCCCATGAGGGTGGTGAGGCGCTGGAACAGGTTGCCCAGGGAGGTTGTGGATGCCTCCTCCCTGGAAGTGTTCAAGGCCAGGCTGGATGGGACCTTGAGGAATTTGGTCTAGTAGAAGGTGTCCCTGCCCATGGCAGGGGGGTTGAACTAGGTGACCTTTAAGATGCCTTCAACCCAAAGCAGTCTGTGATTCTAATTCAGAGCAGCTCTTTGCATCACTGCTGCTGAGGATAGTGCTTGTTCTGGGGCTTCTCACCAGAAGGTGTCAGAGTGGCTCTGCTGGTTTGGTGGCAGTGCTGCTTCTCTCTGCACAGGCAGAGCCCAGCACAGTCAGCACAGCCCGGCCTGCTGTGCAAGGAGATGTCACACAACATGCAGCTCTTCTGTGGCTTTGGTGGTGCAGATGGAAGGGTTTGGTTTGCTTTTGGCAGGAGCTCTGTGAATGGCACCAACCAGGCAGTGCTGGGCAGGAAGGTGTGGAGCTGCAGTGGTGCTGTGGGCAGCGGGGAGGTGTGTGAGGTGTGGAGCTGCAGTGGTGCTGTGGGCAGCAGGGAGGTGTGTGAGGTGTGGAGCTGCAGTGGTGCTGTGGGCAGCGGGGAGGTGTGTGAGGTGTGGAGCTGCAGTGGTGCTGTGGGCAGTGGGGAGGTGTGTGAGGTGTGGAGCTGCAGTGGTGCTGTGGGAGGTGAGATTCCCAGACTGTTGAGCTAGGCAGAATAATTAGAATCATAGAATCAATAAGGTTGGAAGAGACCTCAAAGATCATCAAGTCCAACCTGTCACCCAAGACCTCTTGACTAACTAAACCATGTCACCAAGTGCCACGTCCAATCCCCTCTTGAACACCTCCAGGGATGGGGACTCCACCACCTCCCTGGGCAGCACATTCCAATGGCTAACAACTCTCTCTGGGAAGAACTTTCTCCTCGCCTCCAGCCTGAACCTCCCCTGGCACAGCTTGAGACTGTGTCCTCTTGTTCTGGTGCTGCTTGCCTGGGAGAAGAGACCAACCCCCTCCTGGCTACAACCTCCTTGCAGGTAGTTGTAGAGAGCAATGAGGTCTCCCCTGAGGCTCCTCTTCTCCAGGCTAAGCAACCCCAGCTCCCTCAGTCTCTCCTCATAGGGCTTGTGTTTGAGGCCTCTCCCCGGCCTCATTGCCCTTCTCTGGACACATTCCAGTGTCTCAATGTCCTTCTTAAACTGAGGAGCCCAGAACTTGACACAGTACTCAAGGTGTGGCCTAACCAGTGCTGAGTGCAGGGGAGATTTGTCTTGATTTAAGCAGATGGGATTTCTGAAGCAGCAGTTCCCAGTGAGGGTCTGCTTGGTGCTGCTGGGGTGGCGGGACAGAGCACAGAGGCTCTCACTACTGTGCTGGCCTCTGTGTGCAGGCAAGGTTTGGAATTCAGAGGGTGCTTCCGTGTGCACACACCATGGTCTGGAAACTCGTGCTGCACATGTTTCTGTCTTGAAAAGCAGCTGCTCATTGTTAATATCAGTATGTCCAGAAGAAATGCTGCCTGTGCTTTCCAGTCACTGAGAGCATCCTTCCTCCATTGCCATCATGTGGTCTCTGCATGTGCTCCTGACTTCATGTGCTGCAGAGAGGTACAATAAATAGTTGCTGCTTCTACAAAAGACAAATGAACATTAAGTGCAGGCAGATCATGGTAACCATGTGGACAGTGGAAGTCCTTTGACACTGTGGAGCAAGTATAACAGGTGGAAGGCAGTCCCTGTCCTTGTGTCCCTGTGCTCAGTGGCCTTGTGCTGTGGCCCTTGTGTGTCTGTGCTTCAGCCTGATCCACAGCAGCCATGGGAGAGGGGAACCAGGAGCATGGCTGGGCGATGGCATCTCCTTCCTTTCAGGATATGCAGAGGGCACCAAGGTGCACACCTTGCTGCCTTCCCTGCTGTTTGAACAGAAAGAATGGAAATCGGGGTGCCTATTTGACATCGTTGTGCATCTCAGCACTTGCTGTGCTGTAGTGCTAAGTTCAGGGGTCTGTATTGGAGCAAAATCCCCTCCCCATCCTTTTTACCTGTTATCTCCTTCTGCCCTCCCCCCCTTTATTCCCTTCCCCCTTTCTTTCTCTCACCTTCCTTTCCCGTTTCTCTCCCCTTCTTTTTATTTTCCGTTTTACTCCCCCTCCCCCGTCTTTTTCTCTCGCTTTTTTGCCCGCGTTTTCTCCGCTTTTCCCCCTTTCCCTCTCCCTTCCTCTGGAGACACAGCAGCTCAGCGAGTTCCCACCCTGCAGCCCGTCCTGACGGCGCGGAGCCGGGGCTATGCCAGTCCACGGGCTGCGGCTGCCGGACCCGGACCCGGGCCCGCGCCGGAGAGCCGGGGGCTTCCCCGACGTTTTGTGTGCCGGGGCCGGTGCCCGTGTCCGGCTCCGGGCCGAGGCTGACAGCCGTGGCCGGCCGGTGAAGGAGCAGCTCGGGGCTGAGGGACCCCCGAGGTGGGTCGGTCTCGCCCCGGGACCCTCCGTGACGTCACTCTTGGCGGAGGGAACCCCGGCCTGGCCCACCCCTCGGCGGCCATTGGCGGAAGGAGCCTCGGCCACGCCCCGCGGGTGTCCTAGCGACCCTGCGAGACGCGGTCGCTGTCCGTGGACGCGGTGGCTCCGAGCTCTTCCCTGTCGCCGTTCGCCCCCGGCCTCGCCGCCGCCATGACCGGCCCGCAGTCGGGGTGAGTGGGGCGGCGGGGCCGGAGGCGACGTGGGGAGCGGGGCTGCCGGGCCGGGCCCTTCCCCGCGGCGTCGCCCTTCGTCCATCGCGGTCCCGCCTGAGCTGTCCTGCGGGCTGGTGCCGGGGGGGCGGGGGGTGGCACGGAGACCCCGAGAGGAATCGCTGCCTGTGTACCCACGCGGTTTCCGTACTGCCAGCAGCCCCCGGCCTGCCCAGGGTTACGGAGCTGTAGCGGTGTGCTGCTCTGAAAGGCTGCCGGCTGCCTTCTGTCAAAATAGTGATGCAGAGTTTGCAGTGGTTGAGGCCACGCCTCGGACACTAGGACCACAAGAAGGACACTGAGGGGCTGGAGCAGGTCCAGAGAAGGGCAGCAAAGCTGTGGAAGGATGTGGAGGACGGGTCTGGTAAGGGGCGGCCAGGGAAACTGGGCTGTATGGAAGCCAGAGCAGCTTTGCTGGTGTCCTCAGCAGAAGCAGGGCAGGACACTACAGGTTGTTCAGTGAGGAACAGTCTCCATGGGGCACAGGATGTTTGTGTGGCTGGAGGGGCCATTCACATCCTCCAGATGTGAAACACAACGGGCTGGATTTGCCAATGGCAGTTGAAAGCTGAAGATTTGGTGCTCTCTTTGGTCATTTCCTTGGTGAGCAGCCACTGGTTTAATTGCACTGTAAATTATTAATGGTGAAGCTCTGCTTTACAAAACTGATGTCAGGTGCCTGCTGTAGCTTTGTCTTGGTATCCTTGGGCATGGGCAAGAGTGGTCTTCAAACTCATGGTGGCTGGGAATAGTGTGCTGTCAACTGGGGAAACCAGGTGCTGGTGACAACCCTCTTGCAGTGACAATCCTGTGGGATACAGAGCAGCAAGTGGACAGTGCCTTCACTGACATCCTCCTCATCAGCTCAGCAAATTCTGTGCTTTCCATACTCTGACACACATCTGCATTTGATGGGTGGACTGTGCAGTGGATAAGGAATTGGTTGGATGATCACACGCAAAGGGCTTGATGTCCAGATGGAGATGGGTGACAAGTGGTGGGAGGTTTAAGTTGAGCATGAGGAAGAGTTTCCTTCCCTAAATGGTCTGTCCAGCTGGCCCAAGCTGCCCAGGTCAGAGGTGGAGTCTCCATCACTGGAGGGGTTTCAAAGTCTTGTAGATGTGGTGGTGGCCATGGTTTAGTGGTCATCTGGCAGTGCTGGGTTGCGTATTGGACTCAATGATCTTGAAGGTCTTTTCCAACCCCAACTCTTCTATGATTCTTTTCTCTCTGCTGGGAGAGGGAGAACTGGCCAGCTGGATTAAGCAGGAACACTGGCAGAAGCTCCAGACGAGCAAGGGCTTGCAGGACCAGCCTCTCTTGCTTGACTGCAGTGTGAGTTTGAGTTGGTGCCCAGGTGTGCTGTGAGGCTCTGCCTGGACTGTTTTTTGCGGCAGCAGAGGCACTCACCCATGCAGAGCTCAAGCTTCCCTCGGTGGGGTGGCTCTGACAAAGCCCAGTGCCCCCACTTGCATTCTTTCCTATGGCTTTGTGGGTGCTGGGTCAGGCCCAGAACATTTCCTTGTTTCCTCCAACGCCCTTCTGAACTTTGCACTTCATTCAGCATTTTTGAGGGCCAGCCTGGCCACATTTGAAACGGGAAGCTGAGGTTGCTGCTTCACTGGGCTCACCTGGGAGTTGCATTTTAACCAGTGACATGGCCCATGAAATATTAGCTGGGAAGAAGTCAATGACAAGGAGTTGGATTGAGTTTCTCCTCTGCCTCTGTGCTCAGTTGCCAGGTGATACCATCGGTCAATGCTCACCATAACCATGTGATAAAACATTTCATCTGCTGGCTTCACGTGTGAGTACAGACACTGGAGTGAAAAGGTGGTGAGGAGAGGTTGCTGTAGGACCAGTGTTTGATCAGCAGGATTGGTAGGGCAAGGGAGATTGGGTAAAATTTAAGTTACTGTTGGTAGGCTACCTGTGAGATGAGTGTGAAACCCCAGACACCATCCATGTGGATCCCCAGTCTCTGGTGTTTTGGATTTCTGGTTTGTTGTTCCTTGTTCTTTCTTTCCTTGAGTACTTTTGTGTGTGGCAACCCAGTGGAGCCGTAGAGATTTACCTTCAGCTATAAGGAGGGTGTGGGACATGTGGTGGGGCAGTGGGAAGTATGCTGCAGAGCAAAGGTTCTGGGACATCTCCCTTTTTGTTGAGGGGGGGAATACCTCCAAGAGCTGGGTCTGCACCTGCTGGACTCAACCAGCCATGCAGCTGCAAATGTTGTGTAGCAGTCTCCCAGTATTTGAAGGGGGCTACAGGAGAGGTGGAGAAGGACTTTTGACAAAGGCATGGAATGACAGGATAGACTGGACTAGACTAGACTAGAATTAACCATGTTGGAAGAGACCTTTGAGATCAACCTATCATCCAGCACTATCTAATCAACTAAACCATGGCACTAAGTGCCCCATCCAGTCTCTTCTTGAACACCTCCAGTGATGGTGACTCCACCACCTCCCTGGGCAGCACATTCCAATGGCCAATCTCTCTTTCTGGGAAGAACTTCTTCCTAACATCCAGCCTAACCCTCCCCTGGCACAGCTTGAGACTGTGTCTTCTGAAGGGTGATGGCTTCAAGATGGAACAAGCTGGATTTAGATTAGACATGAGGAAGAAATTCTTGCCCATGAGGGTGCTGAGGCACTGGGACAGGTTGTCCAGAGAAGCTCTGGAGGCTCCAAGCCTGGAAGTGTTCCAAGCCAGTCTGGATGGAGCCTTGAGCAACCTGGTCTAGTGGAAGGTGTCCCTGATGATGGTGGGGAAAGTTTGGAACTAGGTGATCTTAAGTTTCCTTCCAACCCAATGCAGTGTAGGACTCTATGATTCTAAGTGATACTGACCTGCTGAAGGTCAGAGCTTTTATCTGAGGAGGCTGTGGTGGGAGCTGGTGTCGGAGGAGAGCTTCAGGGCTGAGCTCTGTTGGAGCCTGTGCCTTGGTGGTGCTACACTGCTCGATGCAAAGCTGCTGTATCTCATATGCAAGCTGCTTATTTCTGATACAAATCTTCTGGAGGCCATAAGGGGTTACCTTCACATCATCTAATGGGCATTTCTCTGGCAGAGTGCTGGGTGTGATCCATCAGGAGTGTTGAAGACGTGATGATGTGGCTGTCAAGGGGCTTATATGCATCTGCCTTGGTTCTCTTTCAGATTTATTCCTACCTACAACAGCCTTACGGACAAACACCTGGCTGGATATTTCAGCAATACCAGGATACGACGACATCTCCAGAGATCAGGACTGGTGAGATTGAGAAGTTTCCTTTTTCAGAGGGTTGCTTTGAATTCTGCACCAGCCATGCACCCAGGGCTGTGGTTTCTCCCCCAGCCATAGGTGTTTTCCTGGGTAAGAATGTGAGGAGCTGGGCAAACACGTGGGCTTGTGCTGCGCCAGACCAAAGCCACACGGTCACACCACGGCCGGCTGTGTCTGATCACAGCACATCCCACTGTGTTATTCTTGACCCTGGGCCAGGTAGATACCCATGAATGCAGGGCTCAGCCTGCTCTGTTTGGGGCCAGAATTACAGGAGGACAGGTAAAACTGGGCTGGGAGCTTTGCTCCATGTGCCAAGTGGCTTGTGAAGACACTAGTGGCCTTTTCACATGGGCTTGTAGAGGAAATGAGTTGAAACTTGAGGAGGGGAGATGTAGACTGAATATCAGGAAGAAATTCTTTACAGTGAGGGTGGTGAGACACTGGAACAGGTTGCCCAGGGAGGTGGGGGATTTCCCCTCCCTGGAGGTGTTCAAGGCCCAGTTGGTTGTGGCCTTGAGCAACCTGGGCTAGTGGAAGGTGTCCCTGCCCAGGGCTGGGGGTTGGAACTAGATGGTCTTTAAGGTCTCTTCCAATCCAGCCCATTCTATGAATCTGAGGAGACACCATAGCTGGCACTGAGGACATCAAGGTCCAAGGGCCACCTGGGGCTATGAAGGTGCTGGCATGGAGGCTGCTAGTGGATGGGGACAGCATACTGTAAGTAATGTCCTCGCACTCAGTTTGGATCCCATGCACCATAGATACCATGCTGCAGTGCAGCAGTCATCATGTGTATCTGCATAAAAGTGGGAGCAGTGGCTGACCAGGGCTGCTGGTTTATGTCTTGCAGAGCTTTGGCTGAGCCCTGAGCTTCTCACAGTGCAGGTCCAGTCAGTGATTACATATGGCACAGTCACAGTGATGCCAATCTGCTATAGCTCACATCCAGGCAGATGATACTTCAGGGAGAGGCTTTGATAAATTCAGAGTGGTTTTCTGCTTTTGCTCCATATTTCTTTCTGCTCATTTTAGTTTGCCTCTGCAGGATCTTTCTGTTTGTAAATGTGCAGAATCGTGTTGGGCCTCTGAGAGGTTTTAGCCTGTGAGATGGAGCACCTCTGACCCTCCTGCTTGTTTAAATAGCTTCAGTGTTGTTTTTCAAATGGGTTTATTGCAGATCTCAAGGAGTGGCAGAATAATCTCTGAGAAGGAATACCAGAGAAATGAAATCAGGAGGAATCACCTGAGACAGCTGGAGGAGACCCTGACTCGCACCATATTCTGTAAGATCCTTGACTTGAAGGTATGCATTCACTAAGGATGTCCAAGCCTCTTCAGATACTTCCCTACTGACAGCCAGGGCCTGTTAGCTTGTACCAGACTGTTTTATAGAGCTGTGCCCTCACATTGCCCTGAAATACTCTCCCTTGCTGAGAATCATAGACTCCTGGAATGGTTTGGGTTGGAAGGAACCTTAAAGATCATCCAGTTCCAACCCCCTGCCATGGGAAAGGACACCTTTCCCTAGACCAGGTTGCTCAAGGCCTCATCCAGCCTGGCCTTGAATACTTCCAGGGAGGGGGCATCCATGACCTCCCTGGGCAACCTCTGCCAGTGTCTCACCACCCTCACTGGAAAGAATTTCTTCCTAAATTGTTACCTAGATCCAGCTTCTTCTAGTTTGAAGCCATCACCCCTCATCCTGTCACTCCATGCCTTTGGAAAAAGTGCCTCTGCAGCTCTCCTGTAGGAAATGGGACAGTTTTTCTGCTTGAAAAATTGAAGCCTCCACATGAAGCCTCCACTGGCCTTGAGTTGTTCACTGACACTGTCATTAGGGCACAGGCTGTCCTGAATTGAACTGGGGGTACTGGTTGATGGCAGGCTGAACATGAGCCTGCAGTGTGCCAAGGTGGCCAAGAGGGCCAATGGCATCCTGGAATGCATCAGGAAGAGTGTGGCCAGCAGGAGCAGGGAGGTCATTCTGCCCCTGTACACTGCACTGGTTAGGCCACACCTTGAGTCCTGCGTTCAGCTCTGGGCTCCTCAGGTTAGGAAAGATGTTGGGCTGCTGGAAGGTGTCCAGAGAAGGGCAAGAAAGCTGGGGAGGGGTCTGGAGCACAGCCCTGGGAGGAGAGGCTGAGGGAGCTGGGCTTGCTTAGCCTGCAGAAGAGGAGGCTCAGGGGAGACCTTCTTGCTCTCTCCAACTCCCTGAAGGGAGGTTGTAGCCAGGAGGGGGTTGGTCTCTTCTGCCAGGAAACCAGCACCAGAACAAGAGGACACAGGCTCAAGCTGTGCCAGGGAAAGTTTAGGCTGGATGTTAGGAAGAAGTTCTTCCCAGCAAGAGAGATTGGCCATTGGTATGTGCTGCCCAGGGAGGTGGTGGAGTCACCATCATTGGAGGTGTTTAGGAGGAGACTTGATGGGGTGCTTGGTTGCATGGTTTAATTGATTAGGTGATGTTGGGTGATAGGTTGGATGCAATGATCTTGAAGGTCTCTTCCAACCTGGTCTGGTCTGTTCTGTTCTGGTCTGGTCTGTTCTGTTCTAGTCTAGTCTAGTCTAGTCTAGTCTAGTCTAGTCTATAGAATCCATTACTGCCCTTTGGTAGCCATCAGATTATGGGGTGATCTTCACAGGGTTAGTCTGCTTAAAAAAAAAATCTTATCAGAAGCAAATAGTTTGAACCAAATGTTATCTGAGTGCAAAATTTGGGCACATCTCCTGAATGGAGCTGTTCCCCACCCCTGCACACAGGCTCAGCTCTTCCCTTGCCGTGTTGATGGACACAGATGTGATGCCAAAGGGGTTGCATCAATCCTGGTTTCATAAGAGGGCTCAGGGAGGGTAACGCTCAGGGAGCAGCAGGTGAGTGAGAGGCAAGACAGGGGCAAGTGTTGAATCACAGCACCACAGAATCACCAAGGTTGGAAGAGACCTCAAAGATCATCAAGTCCAACCTGTCACCACAGACCTCATGACTAAACCATGGCACCAAGTGCCACATCCAATCCCCTCTTGAACACCTCCAGGGATGGTGACTCCACCACCTCCCTGGGCAGCCCATTCCAATGGCTAATGACTCTCTCCTTGGTAAGATTTTTGCACCCTCTCTGCCCTTACTTGATTCTCTAAGAGATCTGAGCTCAATAACTGCAGGCACAAGCGGGCTTGCTCTGTTGTGCCAAATATCTTGTCTGAGCACACGTGGCTTCACTGGCACATATTGATGATTGTTTGCCTGGGAAGGAATGAGGAATTGCTGTCCAACTTTGGCATGGAAATTTCTCTTCTGCCTGCCTCCTCGTGCTGATGGACTCAAACACTCCTACAAAGTTTGCAGGCTTGCTTTGTTCTGGCACTCAGTGCCGTCTCGTAATGTCCATTACTGAGACTTCTCTTTCCCTTACCTTGGTAGCGTCGTCAGCAGCTGGAGTTGATGAAGAAGCTTGAAAATTCTGTGAGGATGGAGAAGTTGCAGAAAATCAAGGTAAGGCTGGAGTGCTCTTGAGTAGTGGTGAGAGCTGGCAGCTGTGCTCTCTGTCATTTGACAGGGCTTCACTGAGCCAAGTGGTCCGACCCCGATGTTGATAGGAAATAGGTAAGCAGAGGATCCTGGCCCAGCTTACATCTCCTCCTTCCTCTGCCCAGCAGTTCAGGGACTTCCATTCATGCACCTCATTCCTTTTGTTTTGGTTCTGCAGTGTCTTTGGTCGTGGGATTTCATTCTGAGTGATACTTCCTTGCATTTCTGTGCAGTAATTAATGTCTCTGCTTCCTGATGGTTCTGTTTGATGCTCCATTGTTCTCCTTGTGAAGGCTGTCAATGACTGTCCTCCTTTTCAAGGCCTTTGTGGGTTTGCTTTTTCATACATTTTTCATGCTGCTTCTCAGTTTCCCAAACTGAAGCCCCACAGCCTATTGAATCTATCATACCTGAGGCATGCCAGGCTTCTCAAGGCTGTTGCCATTTTTTGACCTTTCCCTGTTTTACTTTCTGTTTTGAAACGGGGATCCAGAAGGGGATGAATAATTCAAGTCACACTTTGCAGTTCTCCTGGTAACTCTAGACACTGCTTCTGACTGCTGCTGAGCCCTGAGCTGACATCTTCAGCTGTTTGCCTCCCCAGGTGATAGCTAGCAGAACCAGCATGCATGCAGTGAAAAGAGGTTCTGTAGTCTTCAGTTTGGTGTCATTTTAGGTAGGCTGTGATGCTGTAGTTGTTGGAGTCATGGGAAAGGATGGTTCTTCTCCCCATCAAGTCACTTGGATTCATATGGGGAAAGTTGTTCTCATGGAAGGGGTTGGAACTAGAGGATTGTTAAAGTCCCTTCTGACCCAAACCAATCTATTACTGTGTGCTCATGTGGCTGCCTCCTGTTCCTGCTACATAAGCTACACCTCTGGTGACCAGAGGGTCCAACCCAGTAGGTGGACACAGGAAGCAGCATATTTCATACCCAAAATATCCTGCACCCCATAAGTCCATCTGCAAAGTCATTCTCTTCCTCTTCCTTCCCATGGGAGATGGTGGGGGAATATCTCAAGGTCTCTTAGGGCTGGCTAGGCCTAATGCCAGGAGGAGAAGTGAAAGGCAGTCTCAGACCGGCCAGCCTGAGACTAGCCTAGCAGTGGTGGGGGGAAGAAAGAGCCCTGGGGGTTTTGGGTACCCCCTCAGGTGGGGAAAAGGGAAGTGTTGGGAGGCTTTTGGGTGTGCTATAGGGGACTCTGTATGCTTTTAGATGGTGTTGGGTGATAGGTTGGAATTGATGATCTCTAAGGTCTTTTCCAACCTGGTTAATTTCTTTTTCCCTTTCCCCTTCTACCCCTTTCCCCTTCTACCCCTTTCCCATTCTTCTTTGGGATTCTTTTGTCCCTTTGTTGCTTCTGCAAAACACTTGCTGCTTTCCCATTTAGACTTCCCATCACTTTTGCAATCCATTTGTGTGAGTGTCATCCTTTTGCCTCTCTCAGGGGGCAAGAGAGGATCAGCCTGGCCTATTTCTTTAGCATTAGCCTGCCATGATTTCTTCTCCTTCCTTAACCAGCTGCTCCATCAGGTCCATCCAGTGAAGGGCAGACAGGAGGCAAGCTGAGACATATTGCTGTTAGAGGATCTAGCACCTCACAGAGACATAATTTATGCTCTTTCAGGTGGAACACTCCAGAAAGATCGTGGGAGGTGGCACCCCTGCCTACATGCCACATCCACCACACTGCCCAAGGAAACGCCATGATCTCCACCTTGCAGTGACTGGAGAGCCTGCTGCTCAGTCACACCTGGTGAGTCTCAGCACAGGCTCCATGTGCTGCAGTGTGAGCACACAGAGCTGGCCCTGTGCTGGCAGTTCCATGAGACTGGAGGGTTTGGAATGGACCTTGACCTGCTGCCCCTGGCTGGCAGACACTGCATGAACTGTTCCCTTTTGCTGGGCATTGGCTCTGTGTGGTGATGATCAGCACCCTTGCTCCCAGAATATGATGGCTGCTCAGACTTGTTCTAGAAGCCTGTGTGTGTTCCTCGGTGTGAGCAGCAGCCAGAGGGTGGTTAGGTCAATGTGCTTGGGAGCTGGTTTTGCCAAGCCTCTTTAACCTGTCACTGTTTTTGCAGGGGGAGAGGATTGGGGTAAGACCTGTGAATGCAAAGGAGGCTGGGACTGATAGGTGCCTGCCTCACTTCCCTCTGGGTGGCGACTCTGTGATGCCAGTGCCACATCCCCCCGGGCCGAAGGAGCGCAGAAGTGCAGCGGCAGTGAGACATGGGATGCCCAGGTGGAGGCAGGCTCGTCCCATCACAGCCCCAGAAGGGCAGCGTTCAACAAAGGTGAGCTCTCTCTGCCTGCTGCTGTCTGTGGAATCACAGAGTGAGTCACAGAATCATTTGGGTTGCAAAAGACCTTTGAGATCATCCAGCCCAAGCATTCTCTAGTTGTGCCAAGGCTGGTGCTAAATCCATGTCCCTCAGCACCACTTCTGTGCCCCTTTGAAACACCTCCAGTGATGGGGATTCAAACACCTCCCTGCAGAGCCTGTTCCAGTGTTTTGCATCAGGAGAAGTGTGGCCAGCAGGTCAAGGGAGGTGATTCTCCCCCTCTACTCAGCTCTGGTGAGATCCCACCTGGAGTACTGTGTCCAGTTCTGGAGCCCCTATTACAAGAGGGATCTGGAGGTGCTGGAAGGTGTCCAGAGAAGGCCACGAGTAGGAGCAAGGGCTGGAGCCCCTCTCCTATGAGGACAGACTGAAGGAGTTGGGGCTGTTCAGTCTGGAGAAGAGAAGGCTCCGAGGTGACCTCATTGTGGCCTTCCAGTATCTGAAGGGGGCCTACAAGAAGGCTGGGGAGGGACTTTTCAGACTATCAGGGAGTGATAGGACTAGGGGGAATGGAATGAAGCTGGAGGTGGGGAGATTCAGGCTGGACATGAGGAGGAAGTTCTTCCCCATGAGGGTGGTGAGGCCCTGGAATGGGTTGTCGAGGGGTGCGGTTGAGGCCCTGTCCCTGGAGGTGTTTAAGCCCAGGCTGGATGAGGCTCTGGCCAGCCTGATCTAGTGTGGGGTGTCCCTGCCCATGGCAGGGGGGTTGGAACTAGATGATCCTTGTGGTCCCTTCCAACCCTAACTGAAACTATGAACTATGAAACCCTTTCAGTGAAGAAGTTTCTTCTAACATCCAGCCTAAACATCCCCATGGTGCAGCCTTGGTGTGCTGCTGAAGGATGTGTAGACCTGGTTTGCATAAAGATTGACTGAATTTTTGAAAGAAAGAAAATGTACAACTGTTCAAACAAGTAACTGCCACCCAGCTACCTCTAATGAAACCTTTAGTGGTGGAGTAAAAAGGTTGCTTGAAGAAAGAGCCCCATAGCAAGTCTTAGGGTAAAGCCTTCCCTTGTAGTCACTCTGAGCCTGTCCATCAGGAGTTCAGAGGGCTACATGAAATGCCTCCAGTGTATGAAAAATCTTATCTGTCATGCCCTATCTGCAGCCAGTTTGGACTCCTGTGAAGGAAATTGCAGGAAAGCAGGATGATATGGGCCATTACACATGCCCCCTGCAATTTTGGGCAATTCCATGCAATGGATTCTCAGGTCAAAGCATTTTTCTGCCCTTCTGCACATTGCAAAATACTTCCCGGTCTGAGCAGCTCGATGGCTGCATTCAAAGACAGGATCCCTCTGCAGAGGGACCTGGACAGGCTGAACAGATGGGCAGAGTCCAAGGGCATGAGACTGAACACTTCTGAGTGCCAGGTTCTACACATTGGTCACAAGAACCCCATGCAGCTACAGGCTGGGGTCAGAGTGGCTGGAGAGCAGCCAGGCAGTAAAGGGGACCTGGGGGTACTGGTTGATAGTAGGCTGAACAAGCTGTGCCAGGGGAAGTTTAGGCTGGATGTTGG
>CM026888.1:24734013-24805959 GCA_015227895.2 Colaptes auratus
CCTGGGAGAAGAGACCAACCCCCACCTGGCTACAACCTCCCTTCAGGGAGTTGGAGAGAGCAAGAAGGTCTCCCCTGAGCCTCCTCTTCTGCAGGCTAAGCAAGCCCAGCTCCCTCAGCCTCTCCTCACAGGGCTGTCTCCAGACCCCTCCCCAGCTTTCCTTGCCCTTCTCTGGACACCTTCCAGCCTCTCAACATCTTTCCTAACTTGAGGAGCCCGGAGCTGAACGTGGGACTCAAGGTATGGCCTAACCAGTGCAGTGTACAGGGGCAGAATGACTTCCCTGCTCCTGCTGGCCACACTCTTCCTGATGCATTCCAGGATGCCATTGGCCCTCTTGGCCTCCTGGGCACACTGCAGGCTCATGTTCAGCCTGCCATCAACCAGTACCCCCAGTTCAATTCAGGACAGCCTGTGCCCTAATGACAGTGTCAGTGAACAACTCAAGGCCAGTGGAGGCTTCATGTGGAGGCTTCAATTTTTCAAGCAGAAAAACTGTCCCGTTTCCTACAGGAGAGCTGCAGAGGCACTTTTTCCAAAGACATGGAGTGACAGGATGAGGGGGGATGGCTTCAAACTAGAAGAAGCTGGATCTAGGTAACAATTTAGGAAGAAATTCTTTCAGTGAGGGTGTGAGACACTGGCAGAGGTTGCCAGGGAGGTCATGGATGCCCCTCCCTGGAAGTATTCAAGCCAGGCTGGATGAGGCCTTGAGCAACCTGGTCTAGGGAAAGGTGTCCTTTCCCATGGCAGGGGGTTGGAACTGGATGATCTTTAAGGTTCCTTCCAACCCAAACCATTCCAGGAGTCTATGGTTTCAGCAGGAGGGAGAGTATTTCGGGCAATGTGAGGGCACAGCTCTATAAAACAGTCTGGTACAAGCTAACAGGCCCTGGCTGTCAGTAGGGAAGTATCTGAAGAGGCTTGGACATCCTTAGTGAATGCATACCTTCAGTCAAGGATCTTAAGAATATGGTGCGAGTCAGGGTCTCCTCCAGCTGTCTCAGGTGATTCCTCCTGATTTCATTTCTCTGGTATTCCTCTCAGAGATTATTCTGCCACTCTCTTGAGATCTGCAATAAACCCATTTGAAAAAACAACACTGAAGCTATTTAAACAAGCAGAGGGTCAGAGGTGCTCCATCTCACAGGCTAAAACCTCTCAGAGGCCCAACACGATTCTGCACATTTACAACAGAAAGATCCTGCAGAGGCAAACTAAAATGAGCAGAAAGAAATATGGAGCAAAGCAGAAATCACTCTGAATTTATCATCAAGCCTCTCCCTGAAGTATCATCTGCCTGGATGTGAGCTATAGCAGATTGGCATCACTGTGACCGTGCCATATGTAATCACTGACTGGACCTGCACTGTGAGAAGCTCAGGGCTCAGCCAAAGCTCTGCAAGACATAAACCAGCAGCCCTGGTCAGCCACTGCTCCCACTTTTATGCAGATACACATGATGACTGCTGCACTGCAGCATGGTATCTATGGTGCATGGGATCCAAACTGAGTGCGAGGACATTACTTACAGTGTGCGGTCACCATCCACTAGCAGCCTCCACGCCAGCACCTTCATAGCCCCAGGTGGCCCTTGGACCTTGATGTCCTCAGTGCCAGCTATGGTGTCTCCTCAGATTCATAGAATGGGCTGGATTGGAAGAGACCTTAAAGACCATCTAGTTCCAACCCCCTGCCCTGGGCAGGGACACCTTCCACTAGCCCAGGCTGCTCAAGGCCACAACTAACTGGGCCTTGAACACCTCCAGGGAGGGGAAATCCACCACCTCCCTGGGCAACCTGTCTCACCACCCTCACTGTAAATTTCTTCCTGATATTCAGTCTACATCTCCCCTCCTCAAGTTTCAACTCATTTCCTCATTTCCTCTACAAGCCCATGTGAAAAGGCCTCTAGTGTCTTCACAAGCCACTTGGCACATGGAGCAAAGCTCCCAGCCCGGTTTTACCTGTCCTCCTGTAATTCTGACCCCAAACAGAGCAGGCTGAGCCCTGCATTCATGGGTATCTACCTGGCCCAGGGTCAGAATAACACAGTGGGATGTGCTGTGATCAGACACAGCCGGCCGTGGTGTGGACCGTGTGGCTTTGGTCTGGCGCAGCACAAGCCCACGTGTTTGCCCAGCTCCTCACATTCTTACCCAGGAAAACACGTATGGCTGGGGGAGAAACCACAGCCCTGGGTGCATGGCTGGTGCAGAATTCAAAGCAACCCTCTGAAAGGAAACTTCTCAATCTCACCAGTCCTGATCTCTGGAGATGTCGTCTTATCCTGGTATTGCTGAAATATCCAGCCAGGTGTTTGTCCGTAAGGCTGTTGTAGGTAGGAATAAATCTGAAAGAGAACCAAGGCAGATGCATATAAGCCCCTTGACAGCCACATCATCACGTCTTCAACACTCCTGATGGATCACACCGAGCATTCTGCCAGAGAAATGCCCATTAGATGATGTGAAGGTAACCCCTTATGGCCTCCAGAAGATTTGTATCAGAAATAAGCAGCTTGCATATGAGATACAGCAGCTCTGCATCGAGCAGTGTAGCACCACCAAGGCACAGGCTCCAACAGAGCTCAGTCCTGAAGCTTTCCTCCAACACCAGCTCCCACCACAGCCTCCTCAGATAAAAGCTCTGACCTTCAGCAGGTCAGTATCACTTAGAATCATAGAATCCTACACTGCATTGGGTTGGAAGGAAACTTAAGATCACCTAGTTCCAAACTTTCCCCACCATCATCAGGGACACCTTCCACTAGACCAGGTTGCTCAAGGCTCCATCCAGACTGGCTTAGAACACTTCCAGGCTTGGAGCCTCCAGAGCTTCTCTGGACAACCTGTCCCATGCCTCAGAACCCTCATGGGCAAGAATTTCTTCCTCGTGTCTAATCTAAATCCAGCTTGTTCCATCTTGAAGCCATCACCCTTCAGAGGACACGGTCTCAAGCTGTGCCAGGGGAGGGTTAGGCTGGATGTTAGGAAGAAGTTCTTCCCAGAAAGAGAGATTGGCCATTGGAATGTGCTGCCCAGGGAGGTGGTGGAGTCACCATCACTGGAGGTGTTTAAGAAGAGACTGGATGGGGCACTTAGTGCCATGGTTTAGTTGATTAGATAGTGCTGGATGATAGGTTGGACTTGATGATCTCAAAGGTCTCTTCCAACATGGTTAATTCTAGTCTATTCTATTCTAGTCTAGTCTAGTCTATCCTGTCATTCCATGCCTTTGTCAAAAGCCCTTCTCCACCTCTCCTGTAGCCCCCTTCAAATACTGGGAGACTGCTACACAACATTTGCAGCTGCATGGCTGGTTGAGTCCAGCAGGTGCAGACCCAGCTCTTGGAGGTATTCCCCCCTCAACAAAAAGGGAGATGTCCCAGAACCTTTGCTCTGCAGCATACTTCCCACTGCCCCACCACATGTCCCACACCCTCCTTATAGCTGAAGGTAAATCTCTATGGCTCCACTGGGTTGCCACACACAAAAGTACTCAAGGAAAGAAAGAACAAGGAACAACAAACCAGAAATCCAAAACACCAGAGACTGGGGATCCACATGGATAGTGTCTGAGGTTTCACACTCATCTCACAGGTAGCCTACCAACAGTAACTTAAATTTTACCCAATCTCCCTTGCCCTACCAATCCTGCTGATCAAACACTGGTCCTACAGCAACCTCTCCTCACCACCTTTTCACTCCAGTGTCTGTACTCACACGTGAAGCCAGCAGACGAAATGTTTTATCACATGGTTATGGTGAGCATTGACCGATGGTATCACCTGGCAACTGAGCACAGAGGCAGAGGAGAAACTCAATCCAACTCCTTGTCATTGACTTCTTCCCAGCTAATATTTCATGGGCCATGTCACTGGTTAAAATGCAACTGCCAGGTGAACCCAGTGAAGCAGCAACCTCAGCTTCCCGTTTCAAATGTGGCCAGGCTGGCCCTCAAAAATGCTGAATTAAGTGCAAAGTTCAGAAGGGCGTTGGAGGAAACAAGGAAATGTTCTGGGCCTGACCCAGCACCCACAAAGCCATAGGAAAGAATGCAAGTGGAGGCACTGGGCTTTGTCAGAGCCACCCCACCGAGGGAAGCTTGAGCTCTGCATGGGTGAGCGCCTCTGCTGCCGCAAAAAACAGTCCAGGCAGAGCCTCACAGCACACCTGGGCACCAACTCAAACTCACACTGCAGTCAAGCAAGAGGGGCTGGTCTTGCAAGCCCTTGCTCATCTGGAGCTTCTGCCAGTGTTCCTGCTTAATCCAGCTGGCCAGTTCTCCCTCTCCCAGCAGAGAGAAAAGAATCATAGAAGAGTTGGGGTTGGAAAAGACCTTCAAGATCATTGAGTCCAATACGTAACCCAGCACTGCCAGATGACCACTAAACCATGGCCACCACCACATCTACAAGACTTTGAAACCCCTCCAGTGATGGAGACTCCACCTCTGACCTGGGCAGCTTGGGCCAGCTGGACAGACCATTTAGGGAAGGAAACTCTTCCTCATGCTCAACTTAAACCTCCCACCACTTGTCACCCATCTCCATCTGGACATCAAGCCCTTTGCGTGTGATCATCCAACCAATTCCTTATCCACTGCACAGACCACCCATCAAATGCAGATGTGTGTCAGAGTATGGAAAGCACAGAATTTGCTGAGCTGATGAGGAGGATGTCAGTGAAGGCACTGTCCACTTGCTGCTCTGTATCCCACAGGATTGTCACTGCAAGAGTGTTGTCACCAGCACCTGGTTTCCCCAGTTGACAGCACACTATTCCCAGCCACCATGAGTTTGAAGACCACTCTTGCCCATGCCCAAGGATACCAAGACAAAACTACAGCAGGCACCTGACATCAGTTTTGTAAAGCAGAGCCTCACCATTAATAATTTACAGTGCAATTAAACCAGTGGCTGCTCACCAAGGAAATGACCAAAGAGAGCACCAAATCTTCAGCTTTCAACTGCCATTGGCAAATCCAGCCCGTTGTGTTTCACATCTGGAGGATGTGAATGGCCCCTCCAGCCACACAAACAATCCTGTGCCCCATGGAGACTGTTCCTCACCTGAACAACCTGTAGTGTCCTGCCCTGCTTCTGCTGAGGACACCAGCAAAGCTGCTCTGGCTTCCATACAGCCCAGTTTCCCCAGCCACCCCTTACCAGACCCGTCCTCCACACCCTTCCACAGATTTGCTGCCCTTCTCTGGACCGGCTCCAGCCCCTCAGTGTCCTTCCTGTGGTCCTAGTGTCCGAGGCGTGGCCTCAACCACTGCAAACTCTGCATCACTATTTTGACAGAAGGCAGCCGGCAGCCTTTCAGAGCAGCACACCGCTACAGCTCCGTAACCCTGGGCAGGCCGGGGGCTGCTGGCAGTACGGAAACCGCGTGGGTACACAGGCAGCGATTCCTCTCGGGGTCTCCGTGCCACCCCCCGCCCCCCCGGCACCAGCCCGCAGGACAGCTCAGGCGGGACCGCGATGGACGAAGGGCGACGCCGCGGGGAAGGGCCCGGCCCGGCAGCCCCGCTCCCCACGTCGCCTCCGGCCCCGCCGCCCCACTCACCCCGACTGCGGGCCGGTCATGGCGGCGGCGAGGCCGGGGGCGAACGGCGACAGGGAAGAGCTCGGAGCTACCGCGTCCACGGACAGCGACCGCGCGTCTCCAGGGTCGCTAGGACACCCGCGGCGTGGCCGAGGCTCCCTCCGCCAATGGCCGCCGAGGGGTGGGCCAGGCCGGGGTTCCCTCCGCCAAGAGTGACGTCACGGAGGGTCCCGAGGCGAGACCGACCCACCTCGGGGGTCCCTCCGCCCCGAGCTGTTCCTTCACCGGCCGGCCACGGCTGTCAGCCTCGGCCCGGAGCCGGACACGGGCACCGGCCCGGGCACACAAAACGTCGGGGGAAGCCCCCGGCTCTCCGGCGCGGGCCCGGGTCCGGCAGCCGCAGCCCGTGGAGTGGCATAGCCCCGGCTCCGCGCTGTCAGGACGGGCTGCAGGGTGCGAACTCGCTGAGCTGCTGTGTCTCCAGAGGAAGGGAGAGGGAAAGGGGGAAAAGCGGAGAAAACGCGGGCAAAAAAGCGAGAGAAAGGAAAGACGGGGGAGGGGGAGTAAAACGGAAAATAAAAAGAGGGGAGAGAAACGGAAAGGAAGGTGAGAGAAAGAAAGGGGGAAGGGAATAAAGGGGGGGAGGGCAGAAGGAGATAACAGGTAAAAAGGATGGGGAGGGGATTTTGCTCCAATACAGACCCCTGAACTTAGCACTACAGCACAGCAAGTGCTGAGATGCACACGATGTCAAATAGGCACCCCGATTTCCATTCTTTCTGTTCAAACAGCAAGGAAGGCAGCAAGGTGTGCACCTTGGTGCCCTCTGCATATCCTGAAAGGAAGGAGATGCCATCGCCCAGCCATGCTCCTGGTTCCCCTCTCCCATGGCTGCTGTGGATCAGGCTGAAGCACAGACACACAAGGGCCACAGCACAAGGCCACTGAGCACAGGGACCCAAGGACAGGGACTGCCTTCCACCTGTTTGTACTTGCTCCACAGTGTCAAAGGACTTCCACTGT
The DNA here is from genome assembly GCA_015227895.2 of Colaptes auratus. Lineage (NCBI taxonomy): Eukaryota > Metazoa > Chordata > Aves > Piciformes > Picidae > Colaptes > Colaptes auratus. The sequence continues at coordinate 24,740,589 of CM026888.1, forward strand.
CCACATGGTTACCATGATCTGCCTGCACTTAATGTTCATTTGTCTTTTGTAGAAGCAGCAACTATTTATTGTACCCCCTCTGCAGCACATGAAGTCAGGAGCACATGCAGAGACCACATGATGGCAATGGAGGAAGGATGCTCTCAGTGACTGGAAAGCACAGGCAGCATTTCTTCTGGACATACTGATATTAACAATGAGCAGCTGCTTTTCAAGACAGAAACATGTGCAGCACGAGTTTCCAGACCATGGTGTGTGCACACAGAAGCACCCTCTGAATTCCAAACCTTGCCTGCACACAGAGGCCAGCACAGTAGTGAGAGCCTCTGTGCTCTGTCCCGCCACCCCAGCAGCACCAAGCAGACCCTCACTGGGAACTGCTGCTTCAGAAATCCCATCTGCTTAAATCAAGACAAATCTCCCAGGGATAAAATAGCTAACAGGGGTTTGTGCCCCTGCACTCAGCACTGGTTAGGCCACACCTTGAGTACTGTGTCAAGTTCTGGGCTCCTCAGTTTAAGAAGGACATTGAGACACTGGAAGGTGTCCAGAGAAGGGCAATGAGGCCGGGGAGAGGCCTCAAGCACAAGCCCTATGAGGAGAGACTGAGGGAGCTGGGGTTGCTTAGCCTGGAGAAGAGGAGGCTCAGGGGAGACCTCATTGCTCTCTACAACTACCTGCAAGGAGGTTGTAGCCAGGAGGGGGTTGGTCTCTTCTCCCAGGCAAGCAGCACCAGAACAAGAGGACACAGTCTCAAGCTGTGCCAAGGGAGGTTCAGGCTGGAGGCGAGGAGAAAGTTCTTCCCAGAGAGAGTTGTTAGCCATTGGAATGTGCTGCCCAGGGAGGTGGTGGAGTCCCCATCACTGGAGGTGTTCAAGAGGGGATTGGACGTGGCACTTGGTGACATGGTTTAGTTAGTCAAGAGGTCTTGGGTGACAGGTTGGACTTGATGATCTTTGAGGTCTCTTCCAACCTTATTGATTCTATGATTCTAATTATTCTGCCTAACTCAACAGTCTGGGAATCTCACCCTCTTCCACCATCCTTCCCTGCTCTGTTGAGGGGACAGCATATCCTACAAGGAGAGCTGAACCAAGGGCTCTTTGGGGTGACAGACTCTCTGGATGAGTGATTTGCACAGATCAGACACAGCCAAAAGACCAGCCCCTAATGTGACAAATAACAGCTCTCAAAAATAAAGCTGCAGCAGCTGAAGCAGGCACCTTGCCAGGGTGACTCTCCCTGCACTGGACACTAGTGACTGACAGAGAACACAGCCTGTAGCACCCCTCCACATCCCAATCACTCCCCCTCAGATCACAGTTAAAATGGGTTTGCACTAATGCACAAGGGCTGGACTGCTACAGCCAAGTCAGAAGTACTCCAGTGCCCCCCTCCCTCAGCCTTACAGTGGTGACCAGACCTTATGCTCCCACCAGCTGCAGCCCAGCCCCATTTCTACAACATCAGCAGCCACACACTCATCCTCTGAGACACCTCCCCGCTGCCCACAGCACCACTGCAGCTCCACACCTCACACACCTCCCCGCTGCCCACAGCACCACTGCAGCTCCACACCTCCCACACCTCCCCGCTGCCCACAGCACCACTGCAGCTCCACACCTCCCACACCTCCCCGCTGCCCACAGCACCACTGCAGCTCCACACCTCACACACCTCCCCGCTGCCCACAGCACCACTGCAGCTCCACACCTTCCTGCCCAGCACTGCCTGGTTGGTGCCATTCACAGAGCTGCTGCCAAAAGCAAACCAAACCCTTCCATCTGCACCACCAAAGCCACAGAAGAGCTGCATGTTGTGTGACATCTCCTTGCACAGCAGGCCGGGCTGTGCTGACTCTGCTGGGCTCTGCCTGTGCAGAAAGAAGCAGCACTGCCACCAAACCAGCAGAGCCACTCTGACACCTTCTGGTGAGAAGCCCCAGAACAAGCACTATCCTCAGCAGCAGTGATGCAAAGAGCTGCTCTGAATTAGAATCACAGACTGCTTTGGTTGAAGGCATCTTAAAGGTCACCTAGTTCAACCCCCCTGCCATGGGCAGGGACACCTTCTACTAGACCAAATTCCTCAAGGTCCCATCCAGCCTGGCCTTGAACACTTCCAGGGAGGAGCCATCCACAACCTCCCTGGGCAACCTGTTCCAGGGCCTCACCACCCTCATGGGGAAGAATTTCCTCCTAATATGTCATCTACATCCAGCTTCTTCCAGTTTGAAGCCATCCCCCCTCACCCTGTCACTCCATGCCTTTGTAACAGGGCAGCACTAGGCAAGAAAAGAGCCACTGTAAATCATAAGCCTCTCATTCATAGAAAACCCTCTGCCCAAAGGCCACATTTAAAAGAATTAAATATTTCAAAGCATGCAATGTGCAAACCCTCACTCAAATCCTGATGATCTAAGACTGCTGGGGAAAGGGTTTCTGTCTTTGCAGATGTATGCATATCTGCTTGTGGTATGCTAAAATAGTGATTCACTTGTGGGTTTAAATCACCACCTGAGCAGCAGCCCCAGAAACAGTTAGAGACCTTTGCCTGGCAAAGCCCTGACACTGCAAACCTGAACTTTGAACTCAACAACAAACCCTCTGTGCAAACCCAGAGACCAGGCACAGGTTTTGGTGTTGTTTTGGACTTGTCTGCCAAGTACAACAAAGGGTTCAGCAGGAACAGTAACACCAGCAAGGGTTCAGCAGGAACAGCAACCAGAACAAGAGGACACAGCCTCAAGCTGTGCCAGGGGAAGTATACGCTGGATGTTAGGAAGAAGTTCTTCACAGAAAGAGAGATTGGCCATAAGAATGTGCTGCCCAGGGAGGTGGTGGAGTCACCATCCCTGGAGGTGTTTAAGAAGAGCCTGCCTGAGGCCTTGGTGCCATGGTTTAGTTGATTAGATGGTGTTGGGTGATAGCTTGGACTTGATCTTGAAGGTCTTTTCCAACCTGGTTAATTCTATTCTACTCTATAACAGTAACATCAGCAAGAGTTCAGCAGGAAGAGCACTCTGTTTACTGAGAGGAGCCAGTTGTTCCTAGAGGACATGCAGGTAAATGAATCCATTTCAGGCTCCAGGGAGCTGAGTGACAGGATTTGATTTCTGCCAGCCACGGCCAGGTCAGTTAAGCACTAAACCACAGTGCTAAGATCTGATTGTCAAACTTATCATGAGGAAGATCATGGGGGCCCTCTCTTACCTTAATATTTTAACAAGGGAACACAACCAGAGAGGAGAAATCCAGACATTTCCAAAGAGTCTGCCAAGTCTTTTCTGAGCTTAGGCTAAGCCAACTGCCAGCAGACAAGAATGCCTGTCCAGAGACAAACCACAGCTCAAAGCAGGGCAGTGGGACAAAGACAGCACCCTGAAGAAGCTGTGCATGCCTTCAAAGCATGTGTGCTGGCCTGCAACATGGTGACACCACTGAACCCAGCCTCAGTGGTAAAAAGCAAGCAGCCTCCACAGACAAAAATACTTCTGAAAAGCTTCTGTTCAGTAAGGACTTTTCCTCAAAGGAACAGGAAAGCTTGTCCCTGAAGCTGGGAAAATTCTTCTGCAAGTGGTGACTTCACTGCTCATTAGAGAATCACACCATTAAAAGCAGTGCCTGAAATAACAAACAGTATTTTGAGGGCACAAGCTGCCAACACACCACAGAGAATTGCCCTTCCTTAATGGGATTGTATTTGGAACAAGTCAACAATGCACACACTTTCATGGAGGGAGTAACAAGACTTCTCAGCACCCATGGGAGCAGTGTAGCCTCTCTCAGCACAGCCAGGGCTTCAGGTGACTTTAAATTCAACAAAGCTCACAGGAAGAGCTGCAGTCCTCTCTAGCCAGCCACTTCCCATCCAGGAATCAGCTGCTCCTGCCAATATCCTCAGCTGCAAAGTAACAAATATTAACTTCAGTGTTCTGGTGGTTTGGGGTTAACAGGGGCACTTTCACCCCAGATACTCAGGCAGGCAGAGCAGAATTGCTTCTGCTTCCCAACAGCTCACACTTGAAAGATTCTTTGGCTGTCTTTTGAGCTGGAAAGTGCACGACACTGTCAGTAAAAGCTTTTATTCCAAGTAAATGATGTGACAAAAGATGAACAAGATTCACTTTGTGGCTACAGAATGTACATAGTTCTATCCTAGGGGCACACACATGGCCAGCTCTATCTGTATGTGCTTACAAACCAGGTGGCACTACCTGCAGTGGCCTCCCTGTCACTTCACATTGAGCACAAGATCAAGATACTCGTTTCCCTGCACTCAAAGCCACACCAGCAGACACATCAGACAAAAAAGCAGCTGCCACAAGCACTTAAAAGTATATGCAACCCTGACCATCAGAAAATGTTGTTAATTAATGTAATTAATTAACCTAAGGTGGCCTTTGCTGTCACTGTCAAACCTGATCAAAGGATGCTTGGTAACACCCATTCGGTGAATCGTGGAAGCAAAGGTGCAGCTAGAGCAGCCACAAAGCAAATGGCAAAGGACTTCATGGGACCAGCACCATCTTTCCTTGAGCACCACTGCAGTGAATGATGTCTTCATGAGCCTTCACCACCTTCTCCAGGGGATATTCAGAGCCCACAGCAGGTTTCAGCCAGCCAGCCTCTATGCCATCAAAGACTGCCGTGGCACACTCACGCCTCTCCTCCTGCGTGCAATCAAGGCAACATTTACCACACTGTAGAGCAGCATTGGCTACTTGTGCCAAGTGCTAAACCAAATTTCACAACCCAAAAATGTTTTGTCATGTTAAGAAAGAACAGAATTAACCAGGTTGGAAAAGACCTTTGAGATCAACGAGTCCAACCTATCATCCAACAGCATCTAATCAACTCATCCATGGCACCAAGTGCCTCAGCCAGGCTCTTCCTAAACACCTCCAGGGATGGTGACTCCACCACCTCCCTGGGCAGCACATCCCAATGGCCAATCACTCCTTCTGTGAAGAACTTCTCCCTAATATCCAGCCTAAACCTCCCCTGGCACAGCTTGAGACTGTATCCTCTTGTTCTGGTGCTGCTTGCCTGGGAGAAGAGACCAACCCCCACCTGGCTACGACCTCCCTTCAGGGAGTTGGAGACAGCACTAAGGTCTCCCCTGAACCTCTTTACTTACAGTGAAATTCTGCAGTCATCCCTGCAAATGATTCTACAGGATTCTAACAGGAAACAGAGAGGTGCTGGCATCCCAACAAAACATTCCTTACAACAAACAGGATTCTTACCTCAGTTGCAAGAAACAGACCAACTCCAATGATGCTGGACTCTTTACTCATGGTGTCCCTTGGATTGATCTCAATAGGACCTCTGCAGCCCACAATCTGTTACAAAGGAGTTGAGAGAGAAGCTCTAATGGCTGAACTGTGTCACTAAATGCACAAGGTGAAGTCAGTGACGAAAGTGCTCACCATCACCCTTCCTCCACAGGACAGCAGCTGCAGTCAGTAGCCAGGTTGATGTTGGAGAGCATTCTATTATTATATCAACTCCTTCCATTCCTGTGTATTCCTGCAGAGGACACCAACAGCTGTAAAAATCACCCCAGTTAGTGCTTGGGTTCCACTCTTTACTCCATGTGCTACAGAATATGGACACTTCTACAGGCTAAATTTTAAATGCACCTTTGTGCAAGGCTGACAGCTAATCAGTTTAATTCTGGCAGATTTTGATATGCTGAATGATGATATCTTGCTGGGATGCAAGAGCTTCTAAATCACAGATGCCACTGTCTCTGCAGAAGACTCAGCTTCTCCAGCCTGGAAAAGTTTTGCCTTGTGTGAGAATGAAAAAGGCAGGCGAGCAACTGATGTCGTTTACCTGGACCTGAGCAAAGCCTTTGACACTGTCCCCCCACATCCTGGTCTCCAAGCTGGTGACACACGGGTTTGATGGATGACCACCAGATGGATAAGGAACTGGCTTGATGGCCGCACCAAGAGTGGGCTGTCAATGGGTCCATGTCCCAGGTGGAGCCAGTGACAAGCGAGTCCCTCAGGGATCAGTCCTGGGACCAGTCTTGTTCAACATCTTTGTGGGTGACATGGACAGTGGCATTAGTGCACCCTCAGCAAGTTGCTGATGACACCAAGCTGTGTGGTGCAGCCAGACACGCTGGAGGGAAGGGATTCCCTCCAGAGGTAACTTGACAGGCTGAGAGGTGGGCACAGTCCAACCCTCATGACTTCACAAGACCAAGTGCAGGTTCCTGCATCTGGGTCGAGCAAATCCCATGCACAAATACAGTCTGGCGTGACTTGCTGGGGAGCAACCCAGATGAGAGAGACTTGGGGGTGCTGGTTGACGAGAAAGCTCAACATGACTCTCAATGTGCACTTGCAGCCCGAAAGCCAATCAGATCCTGGGCTGCATCAGGAGAAGTGTGGCCAGCAGGTCAAGGGAGGTGATTCTCCCCCTCTACTCAGCTCTGGTGAGACCCCACCTGGAGTACTGCGTCCAGTTCTGGAGCCCCCTATTCCAAGAGGGATCTGGAGGTGCTGGAGCGTGTCCAGAGAAGGGCCACGAGGATGAGTCAGAGGGCTGGAGCACCTCTCCTATGAGGACAGACTGCAGGAGTTGGGGCTGTTCAGCCTGAGAAGAGAAGGCTCCGGGTGACCTCATTGTGGCCTTCAGTATCTGAAGGGGGCCTACAAAAGGCTGGGAGGGACTTTTCAGACTATCAGGGAGTGATAGGACTAGGGGAATGGGATGAAGCTGGAGGTGGGGAATTCAGGCTGGATGTGAGGAGGAAGTCTTCACCGTGAGAGTGGTGAAGGCCTGGATGGGTTTGTCCAGGGAGTGGTTGAGGCCCCGTCCCTTGCGGTGTTTAAGACCAGGCTGGACGAGGCTTGTCCACCTGATCTAGGGTAGAGTGCCCCTGCCCATGGCAGGGGGGTTGTAACTAGATGATCCTTGTGGTCCTTCCAACCCTAACTGAAACTATGAAACTATGAACTCTTATTGCTCCTGCATAAATCTGCCCTAAAACACTTCTACAAACTGTTCTGTTAGTAAGAAAAACGCTTCACCTACCCATGGTACATGCTTACCTTGATTTTACTGATGTAATTAGCTTCCCTGTGGTTAAATGCGGTGGGCACCGTTCCTCAGAAACTGTGTTCATGCCTTCTTCAGTTCCTGCTGTACCCAAAACCTTTAAAACCACAAGCTCTGGCAATCTGACAGTTGCTATTCCCACCTGAGAAGGAAAAAGAAAATAAAAAAACAAAACAGAGAAGAAGGGAAAGAGAGCAAGATAAGAAGAAGGGAAGGGAAAGAGAGCAGAAGAAGAAGAAGGGGGGAAAGAGCAGAAGAAGAAGAAGGGGAAGGGGAAAGAGAGCAGAAGAAGAAGAAGGGGAAGGGGAAAGAGAGCAGAAGAAGAAGAAGGGGAAGGGGAAAGAGAGCAGAAGAAGAAGAAGGGGAAGGGGAAAGAGAGCAGAAGAAGAGAAGGGAAGGGGAAAGAGAGCAGAAGAAGAAAATGGGAAGGGGAAAGAGAGCAGAAGAAGAAGAAGAAGGGGAAAGAGAAAGAAAGAAGAAAGTCCTTTTTTCCCCCTCTGACTTCCTCAGCATTTGAAATTGAAAATATTCTACCAGCAACTTGAAAAATCCCCATTTAAAAGGCTGGCCTGGTAACAATTCTTTTTTAGCCACAGTAAGTAGCTGGGGTCTTAAAAATGGCCAAATAGCCTTTAAAAAGAGGGACCTCTAAAGGTCACCTAGTCCAACACTACATCCAGTTGAAGGAAAAAGACCAAGGAGGCTATGATGCTGTCATTTTGCTGTCACAGAATGAGATCTCAGTTGCTGCTCACACCAGGCTGTCATAATCACCTTCTAATTCAGGAAACTTTGCCCACTTATAGCAGCTGTTTGGTGCATTGACAGAAGCTGAGTGACAAGGTGCAGAGTATGAAGGACTCCAGAAGCAGTTTTCCACTTCTGCTGAAGTCCAGAAGAAAATGTTTCCCCCTGAGAAGAGTCAGACATTGGAATCATCTCCCAAGGGAAATGATGGATTCCCCTACACTGGGCAGACTCAGCCTGCCAGGGCTCTGGGCCATCTCATTTCAACCACACCATCACCTAGAAAAGTTGGACCAGATGATCTGTGGGGGTCCCTTCCAACCTGGCATTCTGGGATTCTGTGAGGATACATTAAACTAGGAGGTGGTGTGAAACTGATCTGAAGTTAGCTGATCCTGTAAAAGCAAAGCAAACCCTATGTTCACTTTCACACAGCATGCAGGAGTGAGTTGACACATTCCAGTATGTCTCTGTGTGCTAACAACAGGGAAGAACAGCTCCAAAAGGCACCAGTGATCACTGCTCCAAGAACTGAGAACAACCTGCACACATTTTAAAGTTACAGCTTTTCACCATCCATTTTGCCTCAGGAGTTGGGTTATAAAGCTTCTGGAATAACTTCTGACTGCAGCAAGGTGGCTTTTCTCATGTGAGCCTCAGTATTCAGTGCCTTACACAATCACCTGTTGCAGTTCCAGAGTTACTTGGAATAATGGGGTTTGCACCAAGGAAAGCAACCTCAGTTGTCTGAAATAAAAACCTAATGTTGTGAATCCATTAATTGATATTAACCATGAATCCCATCGCAGATACAAGGAGAGAGAGCAGCATTTCTTAGAGCTTTCCCTCTGGCAGTACTTACTCCTCCACTGGCACCATGCACCAGCACGCTCTCCCCTGCCCTGGCAACCCCTCTGCATGGAGAACAGAAAACACTGGCATTAATCAAGCCCCAGACTGCAAATCCTGACATCAAATCTCATCTGTCACCCAGCAGTTCCAATGTATGTTATGGCTAACCAGGTATAATCAGCCTCCTTGGAGGCAAAATAACTCTAGCACTTAAAAATTTCAGTACTATGCAATTATGTCAACAGGTAGCAGACTGGTACTGAGCCTCAGTTCCAGGTCTTCAGCTGTCACAGATCCCAGCACAAACCCCACTGGTTCCAGTCATTTGTTCTACCAAACTAAGCCAGCTTCCCAGTGCTAAGCTCTCACCCAGCCTAGCATTCACTGTTGTGTTGTACCCAGAGTCTGTCTGGCAGGGAGAGGCTGGTGAAGGGAAGAGGTGGGTCTGCTCTGCACCACATTGGCTGTTTAATTCAGAAATTAATTACTGCTTCTCTCCCCTAGCTAAACCACCAGTGAGTACTGAAAGAGAGTTACATGGTTTATTACATGGTACTTAACCAAAGAAGCCTCTCCAGGTCTGTTCACTTAAGAAGAAACAAATAATAGGAAAACACAGGCACCAGCTCCCAGGTAGCAATTATCTGACAATTCCATCAGCACAGCAAATGTGTTTCAAACACTTCCCACACAGTGATCTCCCCACCACCACCTTCTTTACAGAACAGAAACATGGGCCTCAACAGATTCAACACTGAAAAGCCAAATGCACAGACCTAGATGTGGCCCCTTACTTTTGGCAGAGAGCCCGGTAGGCAGTGAAATAGGGTATTGCAAGGGCTGCTCCCTGCTTGAAGTCCAGCTTGTCTGGCAAAGGGAAGACTCTGTTAGCTGCAGCAACTGCATACTCTGCATATCCTCCAGAGATGGTGTCAGTGGTAAAAACCTTGTCACCTTTCTGGAAAGGAGGGAAAGAAAGAGACAAATTCATCACCTGCCTTATGGCCAGCAGGAGCAGGGAAGCCATTCTGCCCCTCTACTCAGCACTGCTGAGGCCACACCATGAGTCCTGTGTCCAGTACTGGGCTCCTCCATTTAAGAAGGACATTGAGACACTTGAATGTGTCCTGAGATGGGCAATGAGGCTGGGGAGGGGTCTGGAGCACAGCCCTGGGAGGAGAGGCTGAGGGAGCTGGGCTTGCTTAGCCTGCAGAAGAGGAGGCTCAGGGGAGACCTCATTGCTCTCTACAGCTACCTGAAGGGAGGTTGTATCCAGGTGGGGGTTGGTCTCTTCTCCCAGGCAAGCAGCACCAGAACAAGGGACAGAGTCTCAAGCTGTGCCGGGGAGGTTCAGGCTGGATGTTGGGAAGAAATTCTTCCCAGCAAGAGAGATTGGCCATAGGGATGTGCTGCCCAGGGAGGTGGTGGAGTCCCCATCCCTGGTGACTGATCTTGCTAGATGACTGATCTTCCTAAACACTTCATTGAGGAAGAGCTTGGATGAGGCACTTGGTGCCATGGTTAAGTTGATCAGATGGTGTTGGGTGAGAGGTTGGACTCAATGATCTCGAAGGTCTTTTCCAACCTGGTTTATTCTATTCTATCCTATCCTATCCTATCCTATCCTATCCTATCCTATCCTATCCTATCCATTTTCATTATGTACATGGAGAACCAGCTCACAGGAGCTTGGGCTATTTCTAGCAGCTCTCCTATTAAAAAATAACCAGTTCTATTTGTCACAGAGGAGATTTTTCTAAATGCTAATGTATACAATCAATGCAGCACAAGCCACATCATAATTATAACCCCTGAGCTACAGCCTAGCACACAAACCCACTGCCTCATTAATATTCCCCTTTGTGAACCTGAGCACTGAAGAATTCCATCCACAGATTCCAAGTGCAAAAACCTGAAAAACCTTTACAAACACACACACAAAAAATATTACTCAGTGTTTGGGGGTTTTTAAAACATGGACAGAATCATAGAATCAGTAAGGTTGGAAAAGACCTCAGAGATCATCCAGTCCAACCTATTACCCAACACCTCCTGGCAACTAAACCATGGCTCCAAGTGCCACATCCAAGCCTTTTTTGAACACCTCCAGGGACAGTGACTCCACCACCTCCCTGGGCAGCACATTCCAATATACAACTGCTCTTTCTGGGAAGAACTTTCTCCTCACCTCCAGCCTAAACCTCCCCTGGCACAGCTTGAGACTGTGTCCTCTTGTTCTGGTGCTGCTTGCCTGGGAGAAGAGACCAACCCCCACCTGCCTACAACCTCCCTTCAGGGAGTTGGAGAGAGCAAGAAGGTCTCTCCTGAGTCTCCTCTTCTGCAGGCTAAGCAAGCCCAGCTCCCTCAGCCTCTCCTCACAGGGCTGTGCTCCAGACCCCTCCCCAGCTTTCTTGCCCTTCTCTGGACACCTTCCAGCCTCTCAACATCTTTCCTAAACCGAGGAGCCCAGAACTGGACACAGGACTCAAGGTGTGGCCTAACCAGTGCTGAGCACAGGGCACAAGGACTTCCCTGCTCCTGCTGGCTGCACTCTTCCTGATGCAGGCCAGGATGCCACTGCCCTCCTTTTCTGGGCACACTGCTGGCTCATGCTCAGCTGTTGTTAACCAGTACCCCCAGGGCCCTTTCTGCCTGGCTGCTCTCCAGCCACTCTGACCCCAGCGTGCAGCACTGCATGGGGTTGTTGTGACCAAAGTGCAGCACCCAGCACTTTGATTTGTTCAGTGCCATCCTGTTGGACTCTGCCCATCTGTCCAGCCTGTCAAGGTCCCTCTGCAGAGTTCTCCTACCCTCTAACAGATCCATACCTTCCCCCCAGCTTGGTGTCATCAGCAAATTTACTAATGGTGGACTCAATCCCCTCATCCAGATCATCAATAAAGATACGGAATAGGACTGGGCTCAGTACTGATGCCTGGGGGACACCACTAGTGACTGGCCTCCAGCTGGAGGAACACTCTTAATGCACCCTCAGGCAACTAGAGTATGACCCACAGTGCAGAGGGCTGTGTCTCAAGCACTATGAGTGTGCAAATGCAGGAGCTACTCAGAGCTTTCAGGGTGCCTCTCCTGCATGCACCAAGCTCATCAACTCTCTGTCTCTCTCCTTCAAGCAAAGAGCATCATAACTGCCATCAGGAACAAGAAGCACACAGAACAGATAGGGCAAACTACTGACAAGAAAATATACAGAATACAGAATTAACCAGGTTGGAAAAGACCTTTGAGATCATCGAGTCCAACCTATCACCCAACACCATCTAATCAGCTAAACCATGGCACCAAGTGCCTGGATGAATGAACATGATTCTGCCCTCCAGATGACCAAATCTCTGATTTCTCCTGCAACAGACACATCAATTCCAAGTCAGGAGCCCTCAACACAATTTTAGCTGCTGTTTTGTGACCCATCAGCTTAGTGATCTGAAGGCAAGGACAGATGTAAAAACTAAGTTAATTTCCCTGATGTCTTTTAGCAAACCGACAACTGCCTTCTCCTGCCCAAGACTTTCACTCTGAGAGTCATTGAATTGTTTGGGTTAGAAAAGGCCTCTAAGATCACTGGGTCCAAGCTTCAACCTAAGACCACTAAGGCCACTAAACCATGCCCCAAAGTGCCATGGCCACATGCTTCTTGAACACCTCCAGGGACAGTGATGGAGAAAAATCTAAGTGAAATGACTAGATTGGAGTTAATGAAGTATTTTTAACAGTTTTAATGACAAATGTGTAATTTATGGTGCTTTCTAAAGCTATTTCCATTTCCAAACCAACCTTTCATTTCTCCTAGTGCATGAACCATCACCTCAGACAGGAGCCCCACATCAAACACTTCTGTGACGCCACAAGAGCGGTTCTGCAGCACAACTTTCCTGCGCCCAGCACCACTGCCCTGAGCAGAGGAAATGCAGTGCCTAGCCCCAGGAGCAGCAGTCACACCATGAGGACCCAACAAACCATAATGAAGTAAAGCATAGATACCTTGAAGGCTGTGACATGCTCCCCAACACTCTCTATGACACCAGCCACATCTGTGCCAGGGGTGTAGGGTAAAGCTGGCTTGCGAGCGTAGGTTCCAGAACGAATGTAGGTCTCGACAGGATTCACCCCACAGGCATGGACTTTAATTAGCACCTAAAAGGAAAGATCACAGAATCCCAGCATGGCAGGGCTTGCAAGGGACCTCTGGAGATCCTCCACTCCAACCCCCCTGCTAAAGCAGGGGCAGCACAGCAGCTTGCCCAGGATCACAATGGCCAGCTGGGTATGGAAGCTCTCCAGAGAAGGAGACTCCACAACCTCTCTGGGCACCTGCTGTAAGGCTCCAGCACTCTCAAGCCAACAAGTTTCTCCCCATCTTCAGATGGAACTTCCTGTGTTCCAGTTTACCCCCACTGCCCCATGTGCTATCACAGGGCACCACTGAAAAAGGACTGGCCCCATCTTCTTGACACCCACTGTTAAGGTATTGGCAAACACTGATCAGAGCCCCTCTCAGCCTTCTCTTCTCCAGACTAAACAGCCCCATGCCTCTCAGTCTCACCTCATCAGACAGATCATAGAATCAATAAGTATGGAAAAGACCTCAGAGATCACCTGACTGACTTTCTCCTCACCTTGAGCCTAAACTTCCCATGGGGCAGCTTGAGACTGTGTCCTCTTGTTCTGCTGCTGCTTGCCTGGGAGAAGAGACCAACTCCCACCTGGCTACAACCTCCCTTCAAGGAGTTGGAGAGAGCAATAAGGTCTCCCCTGAGCCTCCTCTTCTCCAGGCTAAGCAACCCCAGCTCCCTCAGCCTCTCCTCACAGGGCTGTGCTCCAGCCCCCTCCCCAGCTGTGTCCTCTTGTTCTGGTGCTGGCTGCCTGGGAGAAGAGACCAACCCCCACCTGTCTGTTCCAGTCCACTGGACCCTCTCCAGTAGCTCACTGTCCCTCTCAAACTGGGGAGCTCAAAACTGGGGAGCTCAATACTCCAGATAAGGTTTCATTAGGGCAGAGGGGCGGAAGAACTTCCCTCGAGAGCTCAGGATGCTTCTTGAGCAGTAGTGATAAAGATTTAGTACTTGAATTCTCAGGGCAGTATCATGGCATTTTAACTGGATTCTTAAACAGAGTCAGCAAAAACACAGCCTTGACCTGAAGCCACTTTCAGGAGCTCCTATACTGTAGCTCCTATCACAGTAAAGAGCCACATTTGTTCAACTCAGGATGTAGGAATGCACTGACCAGGAACTACACATTCCAGAGGGAGCTTTTTGTCCTGTACTCCTCACCCTGCTCTGAGTGCCCCTGGTGTCGTTCAGTACCCTTATGGCAGCTCACACATACCTGGTGTTCCTTTGGACTGGGGATCACAACATCTGACTGGAGTTTCAGCACCTCAGGTCCCCCAAATTCAAAGACCCTGACAGCTCTCATCACATTTCTGGTGGCTGCCATGGCGATCAGAGTGTCTGGAGGCGGGGAGAACACAATGTTTATGTTGCCTTCCTATTGTGTATCTTCACAATAATCACACAACTGTCTGACAAGCAACTGACTAAATGGAGCCTCGCTCCCCATTTAGAATCATAGAATCAGTCAGGACTGGAAGGGACCACAAGGATCAGCCAGTTCCAACCCCCCTGCCATGGGCAGGGACACCCCACACTACATCAGGCTGGCCAGAGCCTCACCCAGCCTGGGCTTAAACACCTCCAGCGATGGGGCCTCAACCACCTCCCTGGACAACCCATTCCAGGGCTTTATCACTCTCACAATGAAGAACTTCTTCCTCACCTCCAGCCTGAATCTCCCCACCTCCAGCTTCATTCCATTCCCCCTAGTCCTATCACTCCCTGATAGCCTGAAAAGTCCCTCCCCAGCCTTCTTGTAGGCCCCTTTCAGATACTGGAAGGCCACAATGAGGTCACCTCGGAGCCTTCTCTTCTCCAGACTGAACAGCCCCAACTCCTTCAGTCTGTCCTCACAGGAGAGGTGCTCCAGCCCTCTGATCATCCTCCTGGCCCTGCTCTGGACACCTTCCAGCACCTCCAGATCCCTCTTGGAATAGGGGCTCCAGAACTGGACGCAGGACTTCATTTACACTTTGGGGGGGTTGGGGGGTTTGTTCCAAAGTCACACAAAAGGCGTAAACTAGGCCAAGCATTTGCGTGACGTTAGGGATGTTAAGAGAATCAGTTTATCCGTGGAAGGTGTTCCTGGGGCAGCTCCCGAGAGCACCGTGCCCTGCCGCTGGCGGAGACCGCTGCTCTGGGGAGAAACAGCGGCTCCGAGCGCCTCCGCTGCGGGGCACTGGGCAAGCGGAACAGGGGCACGGCCAAGGGAGCGGAACCTCACCTGGCTCCTGGGAGGCTCACCGGAAAATTCGGAAGGAAACGTGGCCGCAGGGCGGCGCCGCCGGGAGCACAGAGCGGGAAGAACCGGGCACAGAACAAGCACACCACCGTTCCCGGAGCTGCGCCGAGACGGCCGCGGCCCGGGCACGTCCCTGGGGTCACGGCCCGCCCCTTGTCGCTCGTCAGACACCTCCCTCTGCGTCAGTCCCCGCCCTACCGCCCAGCGCTGCCTCCCAAGAGCCCCGGGGCTCGCAGCGGCCGCGGCAGCCTGGAGTACGGTGGCCCTGTCCGTCCCAGCCTGCGGAGCCCGGCCCTGCGCACCGGCGACCGCCGCTAGCCCCGTCACGCTGCTCGGGGCAGAGCCGAGTTCCGGTGGCCAGCGGAACGCCCTGCCACCCACCGCTTACCTGCCGCGGCGGCGGACGAGGAGGAGAGGGGCCCGGGATGAGCGGCGGGGGCGGTGGCAGCCGGGGGGCGGTGACGGAGCCCCTGACACCCCGCCCTTCGGTTGCGCGTGGGGAGGTTTGGCCCTGGCGGGCCGCCGTTGGGCGGGCGCGGCGGCAGCTGTAGTGCCGGGGCCGGTGTGACTGCCCCTCGATGGCGTCCTTCCAGCGGCAGAAGGCGCAGCGGCTGGCGCGGGCGGACGCCAGCAGGAAGGGCGCGGTGGACGAAGGTGCCGCCGCTGTCGTGCAGCTGCTGAACGAGCGGGCTCGCTTCTGCACCACCAGCTCCTGCTCGGGCCGCCTCGTCCTGATGCAAAGCAGCGCCGCGGTGAGTTCCGGGCACCGGCGGTCCCGCCGCTGTAGCGGTACTCTGGAGGACCACGGTTGAAGGTTCTGGAGGCCCTTCTAGCTGGCCGAGCCGAGACGGCGGTGCCTGTCTCGGCGAGGAAGACCCGCCCCTTTCCCCCTGTCGGTACAGCGTGGATCTCGGGGTCTGGCCCCGCTCGCCGGCGGCAGGGTTAGTGCCCGCGCCCTGGCAGCTCCGGGAGACCCCAAAGCCATCCCGGCAGAAGGCCGCCGGGACCGACAGCAGCTCCCCGTGTCTCTGTTCCAGGCTTTCGGGGCAGGGTCATCAATATTGGAAGTGCCCTACCCTGAGAGCTTAGTCTGACACATAAACACAAGCAGGTCCGTTTAAAACCGCTTGGATGCAAAAAGGATTTGTGTGCGTTAACAACACGTGTTTGCGTTGCAAGCGATGCTGTTCGTTTTGAGGCACCGAGCTGGAACATCCCCTACCTGTCACAGGAGTTTTAACAGTTTCTCTTCCTTCCTAGGACACAAACAGCTGTGAGATCCAGAAGAAGGACTGCAGGTGGCTCATGGTGACACATGAAACGTGTGCCAAAGACGACGTGGTAAGAGGACAGTCTGCCACAGCTTTGATTTCTGCTGAATGCAATGTCATGGAAAACATGTCGTGTAAAATACCAAGAAGTGTGTAGAGGGTTTCATATCCCTGTTACTGGGGTAAATTGACAGGCCAGTTTCAAAATTCTTGGTTTTTAGAGCCCTTTCCTTATTCAGAATGAGTGGAAATGATGCTTTTCTGTCTTCTTCCTTTTCCTGAAAGGTTACTGTTAGTGCAGCAGTACTTTTCAGTTCTGCAGCTCTTCATCTGCTCAGCTGGAGTGTGACATTAGTGCAGTGACACCTCTGTCAGAGCTGGGTCAGTTTGTGTGCACCCCATTTAACTGTCCTGTAAGCTGTGGCCCTTCTTGCTGTGCTGTTTTGGTCAGCAGTTGCAGAAGCAGCCAAAATTAATTCCTTTGTTTCCCTTAAATGTGGATGTGTGGTGACAGGTTGGACTTGGTGATCTTTGAGGTCTCTTCCAACCTTGGTGATTCTGTGTTCATTTTGTGTGTCAAGTCTCCTTCAACACAGCTGAAACTGAACAGTTCAAGCTGTCTCAAGTTACAAAAACTGCCTTGAATTTAAACCTGTCTTGAGCCCAGCTTGCTCTGTGAACAGCCTTGCATTTACAGACACCTGAAGCTAGTGCAGCTGTGAAGCTGACACTGCATTTTTACCTTAGTATTTTAACATCCCCTGAAATGTAACAATATATTTATACTGGGGGGGGGAGGGTGTTTATTATGCCTTCAAAGCTGTCTGCTCTCTTCATTCATCTCTTTTCTTTGCCCAAAACAGAAGCAGTCACAAGGTCAACATTCTGTTGCTCAATCCACAGCTCCCTTCACCATGTCCATACATTCTCACACATGCACAGAAAAATCTCCCCCCAGATACCTCTCTCTGTCAGTAGTTCAAAGAAGGGCAGGTCTCCACCAGCCAGCTTCAGGCTGAGTGAGATGCAGTGGGTTCTTGCTGACTCTCACAAGAGGAAATACTCTTGATTTCTCCCCTTCCCTTTGTCAGGTAGATAGGATTCTTCTCTTTTTTTTTTTTTTTTTTCCAAGGCACAAATTGCAAGTGGAATGAAACAGGTCTTTGGTTAATTTTTAAACTGTGATGTATGTTAAAGCTTTGTTAGTTCAGTATTTGGGAAAGTGAGACTGGAAACCAACCCTGTGTGCTGTGCTTTTTGGCTGTCAGCTCCTTTGACTTCACCACATGTGTTAAGCTCAACAATCTGAACGTGGGGTATTTGTGCTGGGATTTATTTTTAGTCCTTTATCCTCCCAGTGCTTAGAGGAAAAGCATTGTGTAGTACAAAGTGATTGATGTGACACCAATCACACAGTAGTGTAAAACTGAAGTGGAGTACTTGTTCCTGTCCCAGGAAGGATCTGGAGGTGCTGGAAAGTGTCCAGAGAAGGGCCACGAGGAGGAGCAGAGGGCTGGAGCTGCTCTGCTCTGAGGACAGACTGAGGGAGTTGGGGCTGTTCAGGCTGGGGAAGAGAAGGCTCCCAGGAGACCTCATTGTGGCCTTCCAGGATCTGAAGGGGGCTCCAAGAAAGCTGGGGAGGGACTTTTGAGGGTGTCAGGGAGTGACAGGACTGGGGGGAACGGAACAAAACTAGAAATGGGGAGATTCAGATTGGATGTGAGGAAGAAGTTGTTCCCCAGGAGGGTGGTGAGAGACTGGCACAGGCTGCCCAGGTGGTGGAAGCCTCATCCCTGGAGGTGTTTGCAGCCAGGCTGTAGTGTGAGGTGTGAGCAACCTGCTGTAATGTGAGGCTTGGGCACAAGCCCTGCAAAAAGAGGGCTGAGGGAGCTGGGATTGTTTAGCCTGGAGAAGAGGAGGCTCAGGGGAGACCTCATTGCTCTCTACAACTACCTGAAAGGTGGTTGTAGCCAGGAAGAGGTTGGTCTCTTCTCTCTAGCAACCAGCACCAGAACAAGGGGACACAGTCTCAGGCTGTGCCAGGGGAAGTTTAGGCTCAAGGTGAGGAGGAAGTTCTTCATGGAGAGAGTCATTCGTCATTGGAATGTGCTGCCCAGGGAGGTGGTGGAGTCACCATCCCTGGAGGTGTTCAAGAGGGGATTGGATGTGGCACTTGGTGCCATGGTCTAGTCATGAGGTCTGTGGTGACAGGGTGGACTCCATGATCTTTGAGGTCTCTTCCAACCTTGGTGATGCTGTGATACTGTGTCCCTGCTCATGGCATGGTGGTTGGAATTAGATGATCCTTGAGGCCCCTTCCAGCCCTCTGATTCTATGATTCCTTGACACGCTCCCAGTGTGAACCTTGACCAGCTGTAGGTGTGGGGTTTGGGTTGTAGACACACTAGAATGTGTCCAGTTGGTATTTAAGATGTGTGTGGTCAGAGCATTCACTCCTGCCAGGATCTCTGCACACCTGGCTTTGTCCATGTGTCGCGAGTGGAGGGGTTTGCATGTGTGTGAGCTTTTTTATGTATCACCAGTGGGCACTTTCTGTCACTGCATGACAGCCATTAGACTTTGACCCTTCAGAGCTGAGGGTCCCAATCCTGATCTCAGTGGGTGTTTCCCATTAGCTGCTCTGAGAGCAAATCAGTGCCTCAGAATCACTCAATCATTTATGCTGGTCCTTTCAGATCATGGAGTGCAGCCATTAACCCAGCACCACCAAATCCACTGCCCAACCATGCTAAACTTGAGAGAAAATTGCTTCCAATATTTGCCTCTTAAATTGAGTTTGCAGGAGATTTAGATGCAGTAAGATTACAGAAAACCTTTGGTGAAAATACTTAGTTCCATCAAGAAGCTCTTGGGGATAGAAGTATTGGGGCAGCTCTAGGGCAGTGCTGACCTACAGAGATTGTTTCTTGTTGCCTTCAGCACAGCTCTGGTTACTTACTTTTTAAAACCTGGAGCACAAATGGCACACTTCACTGCTCAGAACGAGCTGCTTTCAGCTTAGAACAGGAGCAGTTATGGAGGAGATGCTACTACATGTAAATACTCCTCGGTGCAGAAAGGAGAGGGTGTAGCTTCAGCAGCTCCTTTTTGTGCTGCTGTGTCTTTAAGAGTCATATGGATCTGATTCTTTCTTGGAGATTCTTACTGAATATTTTCATTTCACAAGAGAGATGAGAAGGGCTCAACCAAACAGCAGAGTGTGGGAGAGCAGCTGAAAAGTCCCAAGTTAACATAGTGCTGTGAATTAAACCAGTGAAGGCAGGCAAGAAGATGGAGCAGGGGGCAAGTAGTGTTTAGAATTACGTGATCATACAGTGAAGTAAGTGATAGAACTGCCCCAAAGCACCCTCTTGGAACAGAGAAAAGTCCTAGCAGCCCTTTGCATAAAGCTGGCATAGCATAGCATAGCATAGCATAGCATAGCATAGCATAGCATAGACCAGGTTGGAAGAGACCTTCAAGATCATAGTATCACAGCATCAGTCAGGGTTGGAAGGGATCACAAGGATCATCTAGTTCCAACCCCCCTGCCATTGTGTCCAACCTATTATCCAACACCACCTAATTAACTAAACCATGCAACCAAGCACACTAGCAAGTCTCCTCTTAAACACCTCCAGGGATGGTGACTCCACCACCTCCCTGGGCAGCACATTCCAATGGCCAATCTCTCTTGCTGGGAAGAATTTCTTCCTCACCTCCAGCCTAAACCTCCCCTGGTGCAGCTTGAGACTGTGTCCTCTTGTTCTGGTGCTGCTTGCCTGGAGAAGAGACCAACCCCCACCTGGCTACAACCTCCCTTCAGGGAGTTGGAGAGAGCAAGAAGGTCACCCTGAGTCTCCTCTTCTCCAGGCTAAGCAGCCCCAGCTCCCTCAGCCTCTCCTCATAGGGCTTGTGTTCCAAACCCCTCACCACCTTCGTTGCCCTTCTCTGGACACATTCCAGCAACTCAACATCCTTCCTAAACTGAGGGGCCCACAAGCAGAAGAGCTGCAATACCCAGGAGAGATGGCTGGAGTGAAGCTTTTTTCCCACACTCCAAATCCCCCAAAAATCACCATTAGCAATCTCAGTCTTCTACTCTGAAGGTGATTTCTTGAATTTGATAATTATGAAGTTAATTCATTTTTATTCTGCTTGTCTTGTTGGTTTGTGTGCCTCTAATTTCCCCCTCTGTAGTTCTGATCTCTTTCACTCTTACGCAGTTTCCTACACGTTAGTGTTATTTAAACTGCGATTATTTGAACGAAGATTGAGATGTGATCAAGTATGTTAGGCCATGAACTGAATCTGCTGAACCCCAGAAAGTCTTCTGAAGCTGAAGTATATACTTCAGAAGCTAAATGGCTTTGCTTTTTTTTTAAAGAAGAGTCTAAACCAAAAATACCAAATGACTTACAAAAAGCCCTGCTCAGCTTGCCCTGATTACACTGACCCAGCTCTCTTCTGATTCTGCAGTGGCTGTATCAACTCCTTTGAAGGTACACAAGAAGTGAACAGGGAAGCTCATTTGTTTTCAAGGTGTTGAAGTCCATCTTGTGATGAATTTCTGTCAGACCATGGCAATCCATGGAATTTCTGTATGCTGTGAGCAATGAAAAATCAAAACCAGCTGAACAGACCTGACTGCCTGGACTGCTCGTTTTGCTGCATCTGATGCTTGTTTCACACACTCCCTAGCTCTTCTCTTCTCCCTCCTCTTCTTCTTCCTCTCTTCTCCCTCCTCTTCTTCTTCCTCTCTTCTCCCTCCTCTTCTTCTTCCTCTCTTCTCCCTCCTCTTCTTCTTCCTCTCTTCTCCCTCCTCTTCTTCTTCCTCTCTTCTCCCTCCTCTTCTTCTTCCTCTCTTCTCCCTCCTCTTCTTCTTCCTCTCTTCTCCTCCTCTTCTTCTTCCTCTCTTCTCCCTCCTCTTCTTCTTCCTCTCTTCTCCCTCCTCTTCTTCTTCCTCTCTTCTCCCTCCTCTTCTTCTTCCTCTCTTCTCCCTCCTCTTCTTCTTCCTCTCTTCTCCCCTCCTCTTCTTCTTCCTCTCTTCCCTCCTCTTCTTCTTCCTCTCTTCTCCCTCCTCTTCTTCTTCTCTCTTCTCCCTCCTCTTCTTCTTCCTCTCTTCTCCCTCCTCTTCCTCTTCCTCTCTTCTCCCTCCTCCTCTTCTCCCCTCAGTAATTCTATCCCCTTGCAGCATTCATTTAACTCTTCTGGTGTGTTTTCCAGCTGGCAGCTCTAGAGAAATCCACCGGTGACGTCGTGCTCAAGTTTGAACCGTTTGTCCTTCACGTGCTGTGTCAAGAGCTGCAGGACGCCCAGCTCCTGGTAACACGGCATCAAGTAACAGTGTTCCATTGTGGTTCTGTTATGGTCCTTGCTGGAAAAGTGCAAATGCTGGTTCCTGAGAAAGCTTTAGCACTTCAGCATGGGCCCATATGTGCTGTGTGTTTAATAACTAGGGCAGTAAAGTAAGCTGATGGAGAAAACACTGCTGTAGACGTACAGAGGCTTTGCTGTGCTGTTCAGAGTGACTCACCTACAGCTTGATGTTCAAGCTGAAGCAGGCTGCTGGCTGAAAATTTTCCCCAGTGAGCCTGGGTTGCTGCTGCTGCCTGAAGTGATGACTTTCAGACATCAGTTTGCCGCCAGCCATGCCGTTTGGCCCCAGTGTTTCAGCTGACTGAGTACTGCCTTTGCCTTCTGCTTCACCAGAATGTCTCTAGAGGGTAATGCCTGATGGGTTTGTTCTTCATTAACATGGGAGAGAGCTGATCAGCCTCTTTCACAGCACTGCTGCACCTTTAACAGTGCCACACCACTGGTTACCAGCTGAAAAGTTGGTGCCAGCTCTTCAGGACGTGATGGTGCAGTGCCCAGAGAGACCTGAACGTTCCCATCAGTTTATAAACTGCATCACAACCAACCCATAACTGTTCCTGTTTGTGAAAGCGTCCCAAAGACCTGTATAATGCCTTTCCTTTTTCTGCAGCACTCAGTGGCAATCAATTCTGGGTTCAGGAACTCTGGCATTACAGTTGGCAGAGGAGGAAAAGTTATGATGGTAAGGACTTTGCTGCTTACCTGTAAAGAATACAACAAAACAGTGTTGCTGCTCTTAACCTTGATTATTTTGTGTGGGGAGGGGGGGAGCCAAGATCTGAGCAGTAATGTGACTAACAGCAAAGAGAGCTTTTTCTGCTGTGGTTGACAGCAAACCAGCCAACTGTGTAGCCAACTGTTCTCAAACATTGGAAGGGTCTACCCAGGGCAGTGGGGGAGTCACCATCCCTGGGGGTGTTCAAGCTGTGTGTGGACCTGGCACTTAGGGACATGGTTTAGTGTCAACCTCTCAGTGCTGGGTCAAGAGCTGGACTGGATGATCTTTGAGGTCTCTTCCAACCAGATTTCTGTGATTCTGTGAAATATGGGTTTTCTGTAATAAACTCTCCCTGCTATTTGAATCACCTTCACAAAACAAAATCCACTTCATTCCCGCTGAAGCCTCCTTCTGGCTGTGTTTTAGGCTGTCCGGAGCACTCATTGCTTAGAAGTTCCACTGACCCACCAGGGGAAATTGATGGTCTCTGAAGAATACATTGAATTTCTGGTGCACATAGCTAATGGGAAGATGGAAGAAAACACAAGGAGGATTGACAGGTCTGTAAGAGTACAGCAGCCCTATTCATGACATCTGAATTCAAAACTCAAGAGAGGTTATAGGAAAATAAAGGGGGTGGGGGGGTGGAACAAACAAACAAGAGGGAAAAAAGACAACCCCCTCCCAAAGTCTGAAATACAAATCCAATTATTTTTTGACCTCTGAAGACTACAAACTGTTTAATCAAAACCCTGCAAGAAATATGAGTTTGCCAACTTTGACACTGAATGGGGCTTTGGACTTGGTGATCTTGGAGGTCTCTTCCAAGGTGGTTGATTCTGTGATTAAGTTTCTGTTTCTAATGAAAACAACACTTGTTCTTCTAAGCACAGTAACCATCTCAGGAGTCTTCAGATCCAGTGCACATTTAAACCCAGTAAATGTTTTGTATAGCTCCCAAAACTGGTGATTTAGGAAGGTGGTGGCAGGTTACACACACGTGGGGGTCTTTATTGGTGTCTCCATGTGAAGAGAGCACAACAGGCAGAGGAGCCAAAGGATCATAGAATCAACCAGGTTGGAAAAGACCTCAGAGATCATCAAGTCCAACCTATTACCTAATACCTAACACCTCCTGACAGCTAAACCATGGCTCCAAGGGCCACATCCAAGCCTTTTTTTGAACACCTCCAGGGATGGGGACTCCACCACCTCCCTGGGCAGCACATTCCAAATGCAAATTCCTCTTGCTGGGAAGAACTTTCTCCTCACCTCCAGCCTAAACCTCTCCTGGTGCAGCTTGAGACTGTGTCCTCTGGTTCTGGTGCTGCTTGCCTGGGAGAAGAGACCAATCCCCACCTGGTTACAACCTCCTTTCAGGTAGATCAAAAGAATACTGGAGACACACCAACATATACTAAGATTAATGCTTTTTATATGTCCACTAAATATCTTGTTAAAAGTAGCTGCTCCTAGTAGCAGTCCATCTGATCATAATGCTTTTGTTCATCAGACCTTCAACCTGAGAACCATTTTACAGTTTCTGTAAGATTACCTGAAGGGAGGTTGGCCATTGGAATGTGCTGCCCAGGGAGGTGGTGGAGTCACCATCCCTGGAGGTGTTTAGGAAGAGCCTGGATGAGGCACTTGGTGCCATGGTTGAGTTGGTTAGATGGTGTTGGGTGACAGGTTGGACTGGATGATCTCAAAGGTCGCTTCCAACCTGGTCTATTCTATTCTATTCCATTCTGTTCTGTTCTATTCTGTTCTATTCTAATGGGGTCTTAATGGCCTGTGAGCACATCACTGACTGAGTTCTGACCTGCAGTTGTAGAGAGAGCTGGCATGTTGTGCACAAGGACACCTGCTGACATTGCTCATTTGCCTTCCAGTATTAGCTAGAAATGTCAGTGCTAGTAACAGTTTTCTTCTCTTACCTTGTTTCCATTGCACTGCAGAAACTTTAGTTTCTCAGGGCAGTTTTTCCTGAGCAAACCTACAAAGGTAACAGCTACTCAGTTGTTTGTTCCTAGGTTCTACAAAGGCTTAGAGTTGGCTCTGGCAACCAGCACCAGCGTCAGCAGCCCTGCTGAAGGGAGGGAGAAGAGTCACTCCGTGTACCTTCACAGGAGGAAGAGGAGGACCAGCCAAGAACAAGATGTCCACACCCCTCCAGAGGACCACAGTGAAGACTCGAGGCCTGAGGAGGACACAGAAAACAGTTTTGATATTCTTGCTGAAATCCTGACATAGACTAAGTCACCTGAATGCAAAACCTGGTGATAACTGCAGTGCTCTTTGGAAGAGACACAAATGCTGCTCTGTGCTGGGGAGCAGCACTCTCAGGGACATCTACCAGGAAAAGGGGAATTCAACAGAGCTGTGAACAGGTTTAGCATCAGAAGCACAGAGACAAAGCCTCAGACTGTTGTGAGGGTTTTTAAACAGCACTATTGAATTAACAGTCTTTTACTCTGCCACTTCTCACTACAGTACCTGGTTTGGCCCAGCCTTTGGCCATGTTCCCTGTGGAAGTGTCACTTCCAGCACTGGGTTTAACCCTTCTGAATTTTGCTGGAAGGGCTCTTACTCCTGAGGGCTCTTAATCCCTGCAGGACCTCTGCAAAGCAGCATGCACCACTCCAGATGTCCCTCTCAGAAAACACAAAGCCAAACATTGGTCAGATGAGAGGTTGGAAGTTGGAATGGAAAAGCAATAGCTCCTACTGCTCTCTGCTGGCTTCATCTGGGAGCCTCCAGGACCCTTCCAGCCTGTGCCAGGCAACAGCACTGGTGCTGTTCTCCTGCACCTCACTGCTCCTGGCTCCAGTCCCACTGTGCTCAGTGTTCTGCTTCCCCCAGCAAGCATCCATTCAGTGTTGCTCAGCCAGCTCTGGTCTGATGGTTCCTTAGCTCACTCACACATTGTTCTGTGTGGGACCCAGCCTTGGTCCCAGCAGTGGGGCAGAAAGTCAACCCCAGTGTGCAGTAAGAGGCTTCCTCACCAGCCTGTGAGCCACTGACATGCAATAAAAGCATAAAGCTGCAGCAATTGTGCACCCCTGTGTCGTGCCCCTGGAACAGTCACTCTGTGCTCCTGGTGGATTTGTCAGGAAAAGGCTGAGTTTCTAAACCTCAGTGACGAGTTCTGTGCCCTTGCTCATGGCCAGCACTGCCAGGCAAGGCCTTGGCTGGAGGACATGGCTTCTTTGGTACCAGAACTCCCAGTTCAGACATGTCATTGTTTCTATTCCATAAGCATCACTCCTGGGGACCTTTTCATTCCACTGTAAAAATCTGACATGCAAAGAGGTAGCCAAAGGGAAAAGCAAGTGGGGGCTTAAATGAATTCTGAAGGGCCTGTTGGGCCTGTTTCCAGGAGCAGATGTGCTAGAACAAACAAACCTGAGCCTTTGGTGTGCCCTCTCTGTGTTGCTGACCTGCAGGCAGGAGAGTTTGGTGTCCTTGTCACCCTACTGCCAGGGGCTTGAAAGACATCAGCACCTGGCTGGGGCATGAGAAGGTGAGAGGCCAACGTACCTCAGTGCTGGTAAGAAGGTCATGGTCATGTCAGGTGCAGTGCTGGGTGGTTGGTGCTGTCAGTAGCTGTTGGCTGCAAGCACAGAGCCAGCAGCAGCAAGGTTTTCCTACTTTTCTCCTGTCTGGAGGGAGCAAGGCTCTGGTGACAAAGTTTGAAGCTAAAGGAAGATCAGCTTGGGAGGTGACAAAGCACCACAAGAAACCTTCCAAAATCATACTCTACACAATGCCCTCAGACAGGCCTCCTGTGTAATTGTGGGGACTAACCCTTATTGGAGTCTAACTGAACATGGAGAGATCACTTCTGATCACTAACTGAACATGGAGAGATCACCTCTGGCTGCTGGCCGGAGGGTGGGCAGCAAGCCCCTGTCACCTGGCAGGAGCATGTGGGGACAGCTGAGGGTCTCTCAACAAGCCATGGCTTCTGCCACATGTTGCTGAGCAGCACTGGAGCAGGGGCTTGTGTCAGGTCTCGGCAGGAACAATTTCTTGCAGACCTTCCTTTTCACCAGCTGGCTGTCCTTTTGCCCCTTCCTGCTGAGTGCTTCCCACCATCCCACAGGTTCCCCTCACCACCCAGGATGGATCCTGGGTGCAGAAGGGGCAGGTGGTGCCTTTAAAGGGCTGTAGAGGGTAGATTTCAGAGAGTTGTTTTCAGAACCATCTGAAC
Source organism: Colaptes auratus (assembly GCA_015227895.2). Lineage (NCBI taxonomy): Eukaryota > Metazoa > Chordata > Aves > Piciformes > Picidae > Colaptes > Colaptes auratus. The sequence goes on from CM026888.1 coordinate 24,767,223, forward strand.
ATTGCATTTAAAGCCTACAAGGTCTGACTCTGGTCTGTTGGAAAGCCACAGGGTGGCTTGATGTTGACTGTGAGCAGTCTCCACATGCTTTGCACTGCCATGGATCTTCCACTACACGTGGGAAGAGAAAATTCAGCACTTAAAAAAGCAGAGCTGCAAAGAAACCACATCAGACTTCACCCCAGCCCAAAGACTCCATGTTTCTGAGTCAAAGCTGGCTTCAGAACTCAGAGGAGGTTAACCTCCAGCTGCAGGTGCACCTGCCGGAGGTGGCAGAGGGATCACAGACACTACTTAGTGTACAAACCAGGACTTCAGTCTGCTTTCAGGGGGCAGAGCTGTGGGGTAATGTGTTGGGAGGAAAGGGTATTGAATGCAGCTGCTTCATTCTCTTTTACCTTTCTGTTCCTTTTTTGAAGTGCACCCCAAGCACTGCAATAATGGCCCAAACCTTGACAGTCTGTAACAGCAGTCATAGTTTCATAGTTTCAGTCAGGGTTGGAAGGGACCACAAGGATCATCTAGTTCCAACCCCCCTGCCATGGGCAGGGACACTACACTAGATCAGGCTGGAAATACAGTTGATCAGAAACCAGTCTGTGACCACACCCTGAGTTCCTCTTTAAAAAATGGTACCAAATGCAGAAAGATTTTGTGACAGTCTTAACCTAGGATAGTGACCCCAACATTGGCCAGCTGCTTCCTCCACCCCTCGTGACTCCAGCCGCTCCGCGAGCCCTCGTACAGAAACCGAAACGGGACCCCACAGCTAGAAAGGTGAACAGCCCTGGGATTCTCACAGGAAGATTAGGGGCTTGTGTTACTTCAGTGCCCCAAATACCCAGCAGTTTTCACAACTTCTTCTGAAGTTTTAAACCCCCCCTGAAGGTTTCAGAGGGCAACACTGAGGTGGTGTCACCGCCCCGCAGCCAAGCGCTGGCCCCACACAGCACCACCCTGTCCGCTGCACACCAGGTAAAGCCATTTCTGCTTGAGTCTTACTGGGTCACATGGGCTTGTTGGTGTATTTAGGGTAGGGTAGGGTAGAGTAGGGTAGGGTAGGGTAGGATAGGATAGGGTAGGGTAGGGTAGGGTAGGGTAGGGTAGGGTAGGGTAGGGTAGGGTAGGAATAGAAATTAGAATAGAACAGAATAGAATAGACCAGACCAGACCAGACCAGGTTGGAAAAGACTTTTGAGATCATCAAGTCCAACCTATCACCCAACACCATCTAATCAACTCAACCATGGCACCAAGTGCCTCTGCCAGGCTCTTTTTTAGCACTTCCAGGGATGGTGACTCCACCACCTCCCTGGGCAGCACATTCCAATGGCCAATCTCTCTTGCTGGGAACAATTTCATCCTAACATCCATCCTGAACCTCCCCTGGCACAGCTTGAGACTGTGTCCTCTTGTTCTGGTGCTGGTTTCCTGGGAGAAGAGACCAACCCCCACCTGGCTACAACCTCCCTTCAGGGAGTTGGAGAGAGCGATGAGGTCTGCCCTGAGCCTCCTCTTCTGCAGGCTAAGCAAGCCCAACTCCCTCAGCCTCTCCTCCCAGGGCTGTGCTCCAGACCCCTCCCCAGCTTTCTTGCCCTTCTCTGGACACCTTCCAGCAACTCAACATCTTTCCTATGCTGAGGGGACAGCCACACTTACCCCAAGTGCTCCTTCTGAAATTAATTTTGCCAAGTTTTGTTTCATTTTCAGCTTCTCTAACTCTTCCTGTTATACCCTCAGTGCAACGTTCAGCTCAGCCCACGGGCAACCACAGCCACCAGGTTACAGGCAACCAGCAGCAGCCTTTGGAGAGGTGATTCTGGGGGTTTTGGCAGAAGAGAAAAGCAACAAAATTCCTAAAATTGGCAAGTCTTGGCAATTTCTAAATGTGCTTAGCCACTTAATTAACAGAAGGGTATTTTCAGCCCAGTTTAAAATGACAGTTTCACTCACTGCACCTAGTTGTTCCTGGGAGGCAGCTGTATTCCTCCCCTCCAGTGGCTGCCTGCCTTTTCTCACCCATAATGTTCAGCACCTGAGCCAGAAAACCACCTTCAGCATCACCCCTCAGGCTGCAGCCAGAGCCTTGCCCCAGTGGTGCTCAGCAGCAGCACCCAGCTGTCTCACAGCATGGATCAGTCACTGCCATGGCTCACCAGGGACAGCTCTGCAGTGCAGCCCACAGGAGTGGCAAGGATTTGCCTGAAACCAGAGCTGCATCCTCTGAAGTGCTTGGATCTGTTTGCAGGGACATAGTAGAGAGAGCAGGGGGAGTTTGCCAAAGGCAGACAAGGGCAGAGCAGCTCTCAGCCAGCACTCCCGAGTGCAGCCCTTCAGTCCAACACCTCCCAACTGGATCAAATTTAGTCTCCTTTTGTTTTTTTCACAAGTAAATTTATACTTCCATACCAGGCACTGGAGCTGTAGAAGGTCTTGGGTACTTTGGATTGCTGAAAAATGAACAATTAATTCACAATCTCTTGTCAGTTTGCTTCTCACTTAACGTGATATTAAGGAGAAGGTTTAATTTGTGGCCCACCAACAGGTAAAGGCAACACCACTGAGCATGTTTTGAAAGGACCTTTGAAATGCTTTAAACAAAAATAATAATAGATAATTATATACCTAGATTTTTCCTGGCTGCCCACTTAATTTCTTTACACAGAGAGAAAGTAAAGCCTGCCAGAACTGCTGCCTTCAACCTGCCAGCTCTGCTGGGACACAGCAGCCACCCACTCAGAGGACAGCACCCAAATCCCACGCAGAAGCTTTTCTCCTGTAGTGCTACTCAGTATGTCAACTGAGCATGTGCTCAGTATGTTAACTGAGCAGGTAAAATACTTTGGTCAGTTTTATCCTGGGGAAGGAAAAATAAGTCTTGTTTTGGTTTCATTTTCTGCATGACCCCGTGAAAATATTTTTCCTCAAAACCAGTTGATTGGGGTTTTTTTTAATGAAAGAGAACACTGGTGCTGCGCTGGCACAGATTGACACTGGATCCGGCAGAAGGTGACAATCCGAGCTCGGATGCAGGCTTTCAGATGGTGAGAGGTGTCAGAAGCCCGAACTCACTTGTGCCGGGTGCCGGCAGTGTTTGCTTCGCGGAGACGAGAGCCAGCGTTCGAATTTCCCCACCCAGTGCCATTCCACCCCAACTTTTCGGCATTTTTAACATCACATAGGAGCCCGTCCCGCGCCCGGCCGGGGCGTTTCAGGGACTTTCTGGGTTCGTGCTAAATTCTGGGGCTGCTGGCTATGAACGGGCAAGGACCCGAACGCAGCCCAGCACTGGCAGGGCGGCATCGGGCGATTGCCGGAGCCCCGCACCCGGCTGCTGCCGCGCCCGGGCTGCTGCTCGCTGTGCCCATGGGGAGACTCTGTGGGGATTCCGCCCCGGCCTGGCACCGAGCGGCCGCTGTCCGGGTCACCGCGGCGGCGGGAGGGAACCGTCGGACCGGTCCCGGCCCTTTCCTTCCCCTTCCACCGGCTCCCGTCCCTTCCCAGCTCGCTGCCCGGCCGCGGCCACCCGGAGTGCGGGGTTCGCTCCTTTCCGGTGGCCCGGGAGCGGGGGTTTTCCGGGTTAAGCCCCATAGGACTGAGCCTTCCCGGGGTCACCCGCCAGGGACGGCAGCCTCTCCAGCGATACCGGCGGCTGGGGCTTTCGTTATGCGATGTTACCGGCGTTAGCGACAGCGCATCGGCCCACGGGACACAGAGCGAACCTCTGGCAACGGGCAGAGCCGCGGGCGCTGTGCTGGGGGTCCCTGAGACCCCAGCCTTCCCCGGGTATTTCATCGGTGGCACTGAAACTTCCGACGGGGCTCCCAACACCCGTAACTCACTAACGCTAACTAACCCGACACGGGGTTTGCGTTTGGCACATCGCACCGAAACGGCTACCATCATCCGCCCCGAGGAAAGTTGGTGCCACGCTGTCCCCTCCAGGGTGGCAGAGCCTGGACCCGCACTGCCGTCTCTCACTGAAGGGGAAAGGTCCTCGGGGCTGGCAGCGGCTGCGAGCGCCGGGGAACAGCTCAGGGGGTCCCGAAAGCAGAGGCTCCGCTCTCCCGGCCCCGGCCTCAGCCCGCCGAGCCGGGCGCGCTCACACCTCCGAGCAGAAAACCCTTCGTCTTTACGGGGAAAAGCCAGTTCTGGTGATCTGTGTCGCGCTGCCGCGCTCTGAACCATGTAACCTCCCGAAACAGTGACCGGCCGGGCTGGAAAAACCCTATCATGGGGAAACGACTTCGCACTCCCCGGGGTGCAAACGGTCCCAGTGCCTCTTCAGCAGGTTTCCAGGCTGGAATCAGTCCCGTGTCCCTGCCAAACTGTCAGAACTGCTCTTGTTTAATCTGATAATTTAAATATCTTTGCATGACATTGCTGACCAAAAAAAAATCAAGGAAAATTTACTAGTGAAATTTCGCCCAGAGTTTATCTATAAAAATTCTTTCATTCCGTCATTCTGCATCCCTCAGGGGCGTATTTTAGACAGAGTTTCCTCTGATTCCGGCGAGGCTGAGCCTGCATTTGTTCGCTGTCACTGAAAGCACCTCGCTTCAGAAACAGCACGGAGGAGAAAGTCAAAGCCTGCAGGCTTCCGTGACGAGCTCCGTGCAGGATCTGGGTGCTTTCCCTGCACCCTCCCCGCCTCAGAATGGCAGACAGGACCCAGGGACATGCCACTTTTGGAAACTATGCTCAGTAACACCCTGGCTAACTCATGCAGGGTCAAAATTTGGCCCCAAAATATGTGCAGTGTTGCAAATGATCCACTTCCCTCTCCCCCCCCGCCCCAGCTCATGATATGAAAGTTCTCGTTCAGGAATGTGCTCAGAAACCCACAGCACTCGGGGGTAGGATTGAATGGACTCCCTTTAATAAAACACATTCCCAGTTGTTGTTTTGATGGAAGCATTACACTTTTTGTCCTGCCATAAGTAGCTCAGATTTCACTGGGTCATTGAAATTAATTCCTTTTTTTGCAAGTCAAGCTCTCTTCAAATCGGGCTTAAAGTACAGCCCCTGAATAACTGTGCAGCAGCCACAGTCACAACCCCAACCAGAAACAGGGACACGACGCTGCGCTGAAGCTCTCACTTGCATTTATCTCCTGAGCCTGCGAACAAAATTTGTCACCCTCCAAAACGCTGATCATAAAACATGTCATAAAATGCAGCCCACTCGTGCAGGGGAGCCGTGGCCCCCCGTTCTGCCCTCCATTCACTGAAATAAGAGGTATTTTGATCACAGATGCCTGCTATTATCAAACACTGCCGGGATTTCAGAAGGATGAGCTCACCCAGGTGAAGCTGCACACAGGTCCCCCTCAGTCGCCTGCCCTGCCTCTGGCTTTAGAACCTTTGTTACTTAGAGCAGAGGCACGAAATACAGCCAGGGCAGCCCCTGGGTCCACGGCTGGAAGGCACATCGTCCAATCCTCAGACTCAAATGTTTTCTCCCTGGAAAATGCCAACGTGAAAGTCACAACAGACTTGTAGGAGGTGTTGGAATGAATATTTTCCTCAAGACCGAAATGCAAGTGCATGTTCGAAGCAGGAAAATCAGTCCCACGGGAGCTTCAAAGAGCAAGAGCTGTAACTGAGGCACCAGGTGCATTCCCCGCCAAGGCAACCCAGCAGCTAAGTGCTGTCTTTCCTTACACTGCCCACAACAAGGAGCCGACAGCTGGGTCAGGACAGGAAAGCTTCAATTCCATCAGGCTGGGCAGCCCCTAAGCACTCAGGCTGTGCCAAGACGGTTCCATTGCCAGGACCCTACATGGAGACCCTCTTGCCACCAGTGCCCAGCATCCTACGGGTGCTCCCACAGTCCCTCACCCCTTCATTTGGGAAGTTTCTGAGGCAGAAGGTTTTCCACTGGGGCAGCTCAGGCAGGAGGTCATGTGGTGGGAATGGCACCCCTGCTCAGCACGGCCCCTGATGCCGGTGCCAGGCTGCGGGCACCACACACTGAGTGAAAGAGCCATTTCAGCCCTCTTTGTGTGCCTGCCCACGAACTCTGAGCTCGCCGAAGCCCGGCAACCGCAGCTTCACCCCAGGCTTTTCTTTCTGACATATCCTCACCCTGCATTACTTTTCCTTCTAGCATGACATCAGTGAGAATCTGTGTGGTGGACTTGGTAGAGCAGCAGCAGGGGGAAAAAAGCTGGGGGGGAAGGGGGGGTGGGGGAAATATCTGACAAACAGCAACAGCCTCCCAACGCCCCTTTAAAATAATAACGATTTACCAAATGGTTGGGAAGTTGTTATAATTCCTCTTCCAAATTATTACTCGCCCTTTAGATTAGAAATGAGGCCAGGGTTAGCAATCAGCCATAAATGGTAGGATTTCTGAAGTAGAAGCACTTGTCTGATTGTGAAGTGGAGGCCATTATTGCCTTGATTGAGTCTTTTTTCCTCCCCCCCACCCCCCCCCCAACCCCTCCACCTCCCCCCCCCCCCCCTTTTTTTTTTTTTTAAGCTTGCTTGATTTGTGGCTGAGAGCAGCACATTCACCACTGCACTCGGAGCAATCAGAGCCTTCCCTGCTCCTTTCTGCTCAGCGATTTAGGGTCCACTACTTTGGCACAGCTGCCACCTTTTAGCCTCCATCAAGCAGAGATATTTTTAAGTGAACTGCATTTCATGTTTATCTTTTATTCTTCCACTCCTTTCCTTCCTCACCTCTTTTTTTTTAGCTTTGTTTCCCCTCCCCTCCCTCCCTCTTTTTCTTTTTTTTTTTTTTTTTTCTTTTTTTTTTTTTTTTTTTTTTTGTGAAGGGGGAATGGAAATATTTTGTGAACTTTAATTCCAAGTATGAAGTTGGAAGAAGAGAGCTGAAACTGGTTAGCCCGTCCTCCGGGCTCCACGGCACGTAACAAATCTGCCACTGCACCAGGAACAGGGATGAGGCGACTTGATCAAAGGGCTGAAGTCAACCCAAAGCACCGAGCTCAGAGTTTTGTTTGTCTGAGAGCCACATTCAAGCCAAGAACATACAAATTCGTGCCAGTTCTTTCCAGAAATCGTTTGTTCTGCTGGCATATCATACTTTGCCACTCCTCCCAAATGAGCCCTAGAGGGGAGCAGCACAGCAGAGGAGTCCTGGTGCAACAGAAAGAATGCCACACAGATCCCAGGGTTCACCCCTCAGAGCCTTGGGGCTCACCCACAGACCCCCCAGGGCTCACCCCACACACCTCCAAGGGTTCAACCTGCATACCCCTAGGGCTCACCTCGCAGACTCCAGCCCACAGACACAGCAGCAGTGAATCAACAGCGGCACAGAGCATGGCTGCTCCGGTGCCAGCCCTGCTCAGATGCCAACCAGCAGAACCAGCCCACAGGCACTTTGGGTCCAGAGACACATAAGCACACCTGCAGGAATCACAAATACCTACTTTCTTTCTCTAATTGCTGCTGCTCTGAAACACCTCAGGTTTGCATCAGGCTAAATTTGCAGGCAACTCCATGCCAGCTAACCAAATAAAAGACACTGTCATGGTCCACTGGCATACCCCTAAACCGAGCAGTTTAGCGCTGAAATGCTACCAAATCCCCAGCTGCAAGCTGGGAGTGCAGGGGCCAGAGTGTGCCATATGACACAATGCTGTGTTAGAAAGGTAGTGTCTGCTACTGTGTGCAAAAAGAGGAAGAGCAGAAATAACAGAGCTGCTCTTGGCTGGTGCTGGAGGCTGCCCACAAAGCAGAACAGGGATCCCAGTGCAGCAGAATGGGGATCCCAGTGCAGCAGAACTGGGATTCCTCTCTGCCCAGCAGCCCCTGGCTTTCCAAAGCTGTCAGGTTGCAGGGTCCAGGATTTCGAGGGGAAAACAAACGACACAACCAGCTCCTATTTCAGCCCAATTAGCAAGCTCATGGGAATGAGGTCCTGGAGGACTCACTGAAAGAAATTGCTTTAGTAAAAGGAAGAAACAGTTTCAGCATTATCCAGGGGGAAAATAGCCCATTGTGGATCAGGCCAAAAATGCAGACACAGAGGTTTAAGAAAGAACATAGTTTCTATCTGCAGCAAATTCTTGTACAGCCCAAACAGGGACCTTGCCCTGAAAGCAGCATCAGAATCCTAGGTTGGAAGGGACCCCAAGGACCATCTGGCCCAACCTTTAAAGGTGATAGTGTAGCTGAAATGAGCTGGCCCAGCACTCTGTCAAGCCAAGTCTTCAAACTGAAGGCAGGGGAACCCACCACCTCCCTTGGGAGATGACTCTGATATCCATCTATTCTCATGGAGAAACATTTTCTTCTGGACTCCAGTAGGAATCTCCCCAGCAGCAACTTGTCACCACCCCCCCTTGCCTTCTCCATGGGACTCCTTGTAAAAAGGGAGTCTGCATGCTCCTGGTAGACACCCTGTGTGTACTGGTCCATGGTGATAAGGTCTTCCCTGAGCCTTCTCTTCTCAAAAGAAAGAAGAAACCCAGCTCTCTCAGCCTTTCCTCATATGGTAGGTGGTAGCAGGGAGAGTCCACATAGCCCAGGTGATCAGAGTGAGATGCACAGGACTTCTGGAAATACTGAGGGAGGACAGCAACAGGAGAGATCCTTTGGCTCTAATTCATCCTTTATCTATGCTGCATATCACCAACATAACTCTCCAGATGAGATTGTTGTATAATTTCCAGTCACTCCCAGTGCTAAGAACCAAACCCACCCACTCCTTGTACTTGGATAACTGCCTGGTGGCCACCTGAGCAGCTCACCTAGTCTGTAATAGGAACATCTGCATCACTGATTAGGTGCTTTCTGATGTGCTCTGGCTCCTAGGGAGGATCTGGATATGCTGAGAGGAGCAAGGTGTTGGACCCCATCCTCATTTCCATCCTTGCAGGTGAGGTTTATGGAAGTTGTGGCATTGGAGAGCCAGACCCCACATGGCAGAGCAGAGCCTCAAGCTGCTGCTGGACACCCCAAAGTTGCCACGTCAGGTGTGGGTAAGGCTCAGGAAACCCAGAATGAGCTCTGTCCACTGTTGCTGGCTCTGTAAACTGCACTAATGCAGCCCTTACAAGCAGGTCAAGAGAGAAGAAGAAAAGATGCAAACACATGCAAAACACACCCTAGAAGAATTGCCCTTTGTCCATCTCTCCTGTCGAAGGTAATTAAAATTACAAGCAAGTCTGGCATGAAAAAATAACACAAGAGAATCAAAGCATTGAGACATGGTTGGGAAGAAGTCCCAGGCTTGGATTTTCTCAGAGGCTTTGCTCAGCACTTCTGAGAAACCACCAGAGCTGGCTCTGAGCAGCAGATCACTCAGGGCTGTCCCCTGGGCTGCTTCCATGACCCCGGGGTCTACTTGCCTCAGGCACTGGAACTTGGGATGCCCATTCCCAGCTGGCACCCCCCTGCCCAGGGAGCAGAGCCGGTGCTCCCCCAAAAGGCAGCAGCTTTGCTGAACACCACACAAAACCCAGCGGGTCCAAATCCTGCACCTACTTCTGATAAGGCTGTCCTCCTTGAGCTGCTCACACCCTGCACAAGCACCAACAGCACTGCTTGGTGAGGTCAGCTCAGTGGCATGCTCAGAGGCAGCCACAGCCTTTGCCCCATACAGAGGGTTCCCAGGACAAGGGGATGTGCTGATGAGAAGGTCCTCAGGAGAAGGAGATGCTCAGATGAAAGGGCCACTCACATGGGAATGAGAACCACGTTGCCAGGGCAATGGTGAGAGACAGTGTGCAGGGGCCATGGGGCACAGTTCTGTCTCTCCAGAGGAGGGCACATCCCCCAGGGCTGCTCAACACCTCACCTCCCCATGCCTCATTCTCAGCTGTCCCTATGCCTCTGCCAGTGCTCCACCCCTATGGCCAGCTGCCACCTCTCTACCCATGTCACCAGCCTGCCCTCCATCCTGTGTCCCCTCTCCTCTCTCCAGCTACTATAGGATCAGCTCTCCAGGCTTTGGGCATGCAAGTTTTTCCCTTCTCCCCATACATCCTATGGTCAGCTCCCTGGCTGACCTGCTCACCATTCCCACCCCTTGGCTGCAGAGTGAGCCCCCAGTGGGAATGAGTTGGTTTATCTGCAAATAAATCTTCAAGACCTTCATAGATTACTATTTTGGTCACCCTAAGCATCAATGACCCTGCAAAGGTTGTGTGTGCAGAAAACTTACTTCAGGATGGCTCAGACCTTTAAAAAGCCACATTTGAGTGAATTTTCTCTTTCATGCTGCCTGAGGCAAGATCAGATTTGAGGACCCAGATTAAAGAAGAGTAGACAAACAGAGACTCAATCATGGATAAAGATCTCAGTGGCCCCCAGAGACAAGCAGAGATTTGGTCTCTTCTCCCAGGCAACCAGCACCAGAACAAGAGGACACAGTCTCAAGCTGTGCCAGGGGAGGTTTAGGCTGGATGTTAGGAAGAAGTTCTTCACAGAAAGAGATTGGCCATTGGGATGTGCTGCCCAGGGAGGTGGTGGAGTCACCATCACTGGAAGTGTTTAAGAAGGGCCTGGCTGAGGCACTTGGTGCCATGGTTTAGTTGATTAGATGGTGTTGGGCAAGAGGTTGGACTCAATGATCTCAAAGGTCTATTCTATTCTATTCTATTCTATTCTATTCTATTCTATTCTATTCTATTCTATTCTATTCTATTCTACTCTACTCTACTCTACTCTACTCTACTCTACTCTACTCTATTCTAGTTTCTCATTGCCCATACAAGGCAGCTTTCCTTGACCTGCCTCTTCCCTGTGGTGTCAAGGCCAGCAAGGGGGATGAGATCATGCTGGGAGCAGGCAGGTTCTCCACAGCAGTGCTGGAGAACAGGGCTGAGCTTCCCCCCATGCTTCCCACCAGGGCAGCTCAACAGAAACACCAGTTCTGGGTGGTACAAGGAAGAGAGACTCATGAAGGGCTGTGGCTCTGCCCAAGGAGAGCCTGCTTAGAGCTAAACTCAGCCTGGGAAAGGGGCTGCAGGGCAGAGCATCTATGTCACACTCACACACCCTGCTGACTTTGCCACCTCACACCCATGCCCCCAGGATGCACCAAGCCATGCCACAAGGCCCTTCCAGCCACAGGAAAATGTTAACTTTTGCACCATCTTTTGGTGAACATTTCAGCTCAGATGGGGAATCACAGGCTCTAGAGGATTCTAGGGGCTGGAAGGGACCTCCAGAGATCATCCAGTCCAACCCCCCTGCCAGAGTAGGACCGCAGAATCTAGCACAGGTCGCACAGGAATGCATCCAGATGGGTCTTGAAAGCCTCCAGAGAAGGAGACTCCACAACCTCTCTGGGCAGCCTGGGAAGAAATGCAGTTGGCTGGTACAACTGGATAGTATTTTCCCAGGGAATGTTTTCAACATTTGCATTTCAGGAGAGGTTCCATTAACAGCAAACAGTGAGAAATGTCAGCTTGTTGCCATCGCCCAGCACATCAGCCCACCCAGAGCTTTACCCAGGTCTGCTTTGCCAGCTCTGAGGACTTTGCCAGCCTGGTAGTTGACACACAACAACTGCCAGTACAATAAACTGTCCCCTGCCTGGAGCTATTCAAGGCCAGGCTGGAGGGAAGGTGGCCCTGGCTCATGGCAGAGGGGTTGGAACTGGATGACTTTCAAGGTCCCTTCCAAGCCAGACCATTCTCTGAGTCTGTGAAGATCCATACACTTCTGGCTAGTTTGCTGAGCTGAAAGGTGCTGCTCTGCAAGCACCACAGCAGGCAGAGGAAGCAATCCATTTCATACATGTGTGGCTGTTCCCCCGGCTACAGCCCCTCCCTAACCTCCAGCCAGGCTTTGTGGCTCCAGTTACCATCGCCAGCCGAGGGCAGGCTGAGCTCTCTTGATCAGCTACGAGGTCCGTGGCATTAGGGAGGAATGCACGTTGCGTTTCCTCCCTGCAGCCTCAAGCTGAACACATTTGACTATGGTGGTTCAGAACTGTCACTTAATATTATCAGCTACATCTCCTGCAGGCCCCAGCAGCTCCCCCCAGAGCAGGGCAGGGGCTTGCTGCAGGGTGGCAGCATGTCACCGGCGCTCTGGGCGTGCGGGATAACCATCTCTGCCAAACCTGACGTCTAGAAATCGATCGCATCAGTGGGCACTGGTGGTCCTTTCAAGTATGCTCCTTTTGTTTCAGTGGTACAGTAAAATCACCAGCAGCAGTTTACAATTAAGGGAAATAATAATAACTGCACATGCTTTCATCTGCACACATAATTACAATAAACTGCATGCCTTAATAGGATTGTGAAAAATCTGTGTTTGACCCATACAAGAAAGTAAACATTCTTGTTCTGGATACTATATCATTATCACAACAAAGGGAAACTCCTGAAATCTGATGATTTAAACATCTGGAGAATGTTAATCACTTCAAAATGACGGATGTTTTTTATTTTAGCGCTTGACAGACACACTCCCTTCATAGATAGATGGTTATTTACATAAATTACATCACCAGCCTGGAAAGGGAAGGGGGAAAGAAAGAAAGAAAGAAGGAAAGAAAGAAAGAAAGAAGAAAAGAAAGAAAGAAGGAAAGAAAGAAAGAAGAAAGAAGGAAGAAAGAAGGAAAGAAAGAAAGAAAGAAAGAAAGAAAGAAAGAAAGAAAGAAAGAAAGAAAGAAAGAAAGAAAGAAAGAGAGAAAGAAAGAGAGAGAGAAAGAGAGAGAAAGAGAAGAAAGAAAGAAGAAAGAAAGAAAGAAGAAAGAGAGAGAAAGAAAGAGAAAGAGAGAAAGAGAGAAAGAGAGAAAGAAAGAGAGAAAGAAAGAGAGAAAGAAAGAAAAGAAAGAAAGAAAGAAAGAAAGAAAGAAAGAAAGAAAGAAAGAAAGAGAAAGCGAGAGAAAGAAAGAAAGAGAAATAGAGAAAGAGAGAAAGAAAGAGAGAAAGAAAGAGAGAAAGAAAGAGAGAGAAAGAAGAAAGAAAGAAAGAAAGAAAGAAAGAAAGAAAGAAAGAAAGAAAGAAAGAAAGAAGAAAGAAAGAAAAAAGGAAAGAAGGAAAGAAGGAAAGAAAGAACCACACCAAAAAACTTCAAAGGATAAAGAGCTTAATTAAAAGGAGACTTTTCCATTTCTCCTTTTGTAGGACACAGATTCAATAGAAGGATTTGCAAAGAATAGAATAGAGTAGAATAGACTAGAATAGAGTAGAATAGAATAGAAGTAGAATGGAAGCAGAATAGAATAGAAGAATAGAATAGAATAGAATAGAATAGAATAGAATAGAATAGAATAGAATAGAATAGAATAGATGTAGACTAGAATAGACTAGACTAGACCAGAATATAACATAATAAATGGAATGGAATGGAATGGAATGGAATGGAATGGAATGGAATGGAATGGAATGGAATGGAATGGAATGGAATTGACCAGGTTGGAAAAGACCTTTGAGACCATCAAGTCCAACCTATCACCCAACACCATCTAATCTACTCAACCATGGCACTGAGTCCCTCATCCAGGCTCTTCTTAAACACTTCCAGTGATGGTGACTCCACCACCTCCCTGGGCAGCACATTCCCATGGCCAATCTCTTTCTGGGAAGAATTTCTTCCTAACATCCACCCTAAACCTCCCCTGGCACAGCTTGAGGGGAAAAGGTAACCCCATTGGTTTAAATATGATGTGGTTTTCCCCCCATGTGCCTGGGCTCTGGAGGTTCACTTCAGACAGAGCCAAGGTGTAGCAGCAGTCACTGAAGCGGAGCAACTAGCCAGCCTCCACCTCCCAGACCAGAGGGCATCATGAGACCAAGTCAAGCTCCAGCTCTGTTCTTCAGGCAAAGGTTTTGGTGCTGCTCCATAGAAGCCTCTTGAATTCTACTCGGGAAGGTGTCCAGAGAAGTGCAACAAAGCTGATGAGGGGTTTGGAGCACAGCCCTGTGAGGAGAGGCTGAGGGAGCTGGGCTTGCTTAGCCTGCAGAAGAGGAGGCTCAGGGGAGACCTCATTGCTCTCTACAACTCCCTGAAGGGAGGTTGTAGCCAGGTGGGTGCTGGTCTCTTCTCCTGGGCAGCCAGAAGTACAAGAGGACACACTCTCAAGCTGTGCCAGGGGAAATTTAGGCTGGATGTGAGGAAGAAATTCTTCCCAGCAGGAGAGATTGGCCCTTGGGATGTGCTGCCCAGGGAGGTGGTGGAGTCACCATCATTGGAAGTGTTTAAGAGGAGCCTGGATGAGGCACTTGGTGCCATGGTTTAGTTGATTAGATGATGTTGGGTGAGAGGTTGGACTTGATGACCTCAAAGGTCTTTTCCAACCTGGTTAATTCTGTTCTATTCTATTCTATTCTATTCTATTCTATTCTATTCTATTCTATTCTATTCTATCCTATTCTATTCTATTCTATTCTATTCTATTCTATTCTATTCTATCCTATTCTATTCTATTCTATTCTATTCTATGCAACATAAAGCCACTGACTTCAGCAGAACTGCTCTGCGCCAGCTTGTGCTTGTTTGGGTTTAGAGAGGGAAGTGACGCGTTGTATATGCCATAGAGGGAGGCTGTTCTGTACACCCCAACCTGTCCTGTGTAACACACACATATATAGGGAACAGCATCAAGGTCACCAGGAGCAGGATCATGGGACCTGTGCCAGGTCTTTCAGCCTTGTCCCCTGATGTCACACATCAAGAGACAAACTGAACCTCTCGGCCTGGTGCAATCCTGAGAGCAGACTCAGAAGCAAGGTTCCAGCTCCCAGTGACCTGCAAGACAAAGATTTGCAAGAAGGTTGCAGATGGAAGTGAAGGTGCAGGGGAAATTGCACCATGCAACATCTGCAGAGAAGCGTGGCCAGCCTGGAAAGGAGCAGGGGATTGCTGGGTTTAGTCCCAGGGGTCCAGGGGACCTCTGAGCAGGTAGGTGTGAAGCTGAGAGCGTAGCCACGCTGATCCAATTCATTGCCACCGCACCACTTAGCCTCCTCAGGCTTCAGAACGGCCTGAATTGGACCAAGGCCAGCAGGACAGCATTGGAGAGCTGGAGGGCTCCTGCTGCACACTGCGGGGCAGGGGGCTGCGGCCCCTCAGTGCCTGCCGGCGTGCTGCCCACCGCTGCCGCCCAGGCTCGCTGCAATTTAGCTGATCCCCTACAATTTCCTCCTACACTCTGAGCTGATCTGCACGCTGACCTTAGACAATTTGTCTTCTTTCTGCCAGAAATGTCATCCAAAAGGAAGCTATTAAGTCAAGAAGGTAATTCTGCAGGAACAGTCCACTGTATAAACAAAACTTGACCTAGGGTAATTTATTGCCAGTCCTGACACAAAGAACCTAAGAGAGATGGTCGATACCTTGCAGGATCTGAATGCGCCCATCAGGGCGAGAACATCAGGATCTTAGGCAGCGTTTGTGGGAGGCTGCCTTCAGTCCTAGAAGCTGAGAAAGCAGAGTGCAAAACACAGCCTTTAAAATCTGAAGAGGTTTTTGTGCCTGCATTTCACAGGCTAGGGTCTGCGCACACCGGGGTTTGGTCTAAACTTCTGTTGGTCAACTGTCACTTAATTCCGCCCCCCCTACATTAAGCTCTACCAAAGCCCCAACACTTAGCACCATTTACTGCCTTAATTCTTCACCAAATTTAGAGGCTGCTAGAAGTTGGAAATATTTTTTTAAAGGGGACAAAACGGGGGCGGGGGGGGAGGGGAATTAATTCCTGCTTTAAAATGTTGAAACAAATTAATTTGGACTGCAGGAAGAAGCCTGTCTTTCTCATTAACACTGTGCTAATATTTTGCTTAGCCCAAAACAAAGCAGTTTCCTCATCCAAACCTCATTTTCAACACAACTATGGACGTGAACCATCAGACTTTTCTTATCAGGAGCACTACATCAAAAGCTGACAGTTGGCAGAAACAAGCCCAGACCCAGGGCATCACCAAGAGGAGTTATGCAGAGAAGTAGCTGGGAGCAGACTTGGAAGCAGGGGTTTATGCTTTGTGTCATAGACCAGTTTGAGTTGGAAGGGACCTTAAAGATAACATAGCTGCAAACCCCTGACATCAGCAGGGACACCTCCTATTAGACCAGCTTGCTCAAGGCTCCATCCAACCTGGCTTTGAACACTTCTAAGCTTGAAGACTCCACAACTTCTTTAGGCAACCTGTGCCATTGCTTCAGCATCCTCATGGCAAAAAAATTTCCTCCTCAAGTCTAATCTAAATCCAGCTTCTCCCCACCTGAGGCCATTACCCCCTCATCCTGTCACTCCATGCCTTTGTAAATGTCCCTCTCCAACTCTCCTTTCACAGAATCACAGAAAGTTAAGAGCTGGAAGGGACCTCGGAAGGTCATCTAGTCCTTTAGCCCACTTCAAACACTGGCAGGCTAAATACTGGAAGTACTTGTGGGTAGAGGACAGTTCCAAGCATGGCTTTTGGTAAAGCTGTAGGTGGGTGATGCTATCAGATTCATGTCTCAGCAGGGTGTACCTATGTCTCGGGTTCTACACCATTCAACCGCTCTTCTGGTGTGCCAGGTGTATGAAATGGTTAATTGAGAAAGCCTGTAACTCGCCAGCTATAAAAAGCAGCTCCCTCTCTTGCCTGCTATTTACACTGGCAGTCAATAACACACTTTGTAGAGGTATCAGCAGCTGAAGTTCAAGGAACTTCACAATATCAAACGTTTCCTTACTGCCTGCACCTGGAGCCAGATGAGCTCATTGTATACACCTCCACCCCAGTTCAAACCAGCTGGCTGCTCTGCTTGTTCTCACCAGCCAAACATGAATGTCTGTGCCTGACAGTCCTGAAATCTGCTTTGTGTTCTTGCTCTTGTCACCCAAAAGGGATTTCAGAACATGCTGGAGGGTCCTCTAAACCTCCCTGAGAATTACTCATGCTAACTGGAATGAAAAGACGACGCGGTTCACTAACTCCTGACCACTGCACTGCTGTTGGGTCCCCCACCATCAGCTGGAAAGACTTCTTGATGTTGTGTGCCAGAGAAGTGAGTCTGTTTCTTGGCATCCTTCGCAAGTTCTTCTCTCCTTCCACTTGAAATTGCAAATTCTTTTCACAAGGGGTTCGCTTTCCCTGCTGAAGCCAAGAAAAAAAACCCAGCTCTGCCTCACGTCCAAATGTTATTCCTGACAGAGTGCAATGAGCTTTTGGGGCTCTAAGGTCTATTTCTGGCAGAATTACTCACATCAGGCAGATACCTTTTGGTCTGGCACAGAGGGCAAAGCTCAACTGAGCAACCAACATTTGGCTGAGAGGTTTTACTGGACCCACCCAAGGTACCAACGAGCCAGGTACTGCAAAACTCCAACTTCTGAGCACTTCCCCAGGAGAGAAATCCTCACATCCTGCTCTACAGCTCTGGCTGCAAGACAGCTTCTATTTTCTGCATCAGGCAGCATTCAGGAGCAGTGTGGAACACCAGGCACAGATCCCAGGGCAGCCAAGAACCCCTTTTGCTGGGCAAAAGGGCCATCAGTTCCCACCCCTCTTGCATTCTGTCTCCCCTGCAGCAACTCCAGTGCCTCTTCACAGGGAGGGTCACTGCATCACAGCTTCTAACTTCTAACAGGTGGTGCTGTGCAATGCCAGCTGGGGTTGACCTGACCTTACAAAAACAAGAACTAGAATCTCTGAATCAGAAAGGAAAAGTGATTGAACAAGAAGGTTCAGAGTATCAGATGAGCCAAAGTTACTGATATCAACAAGCTGGCCCAACCACAGGGAGTTAAACACAAGCAAACACAAATCATAGAATCATAGAATTGTTAGGGTTGGAACAGACCTCAAGGATCAGCCAGTTCCAACCCCCCTGCCATGGCCAGGGACACCTCACACCACAGCAGGTTGCTCACAGCCACAGCCAGCCTGGCCTTCAAAACCTTCCAGGGATGAGGCTTCCACCACCTCCCTAGGCAACCTGTGCCAGTCTCTCCCCACCCTCATGGGGAACAACTTCTTCCTCACATCCAATCTGAAGCTACCCATTTCTAGTTTTGTTCTATTTCCCCCAGTTCTATCACTCCCTGACACCCTCAAAAGTCCCTCCCCAGCTTTCTTGGAGCCCCCTGCAGAGTCTGGAAGGCCACAATTAGGTCTCCTCAGAGCCTTCTCTTCTCCAGACTGAACAGCCCCAACTCCCTCAGTCTGTCCTCACAGCAGAGCAGCTCCAGCCCTCTGCTCCTCCTCGTGGCCCTTCTCTGGACACCCTCCAGCACCTCCAGATCCTTCCTGTAATAGGGGCTCCAGAACTGGACACAGGACTCCAGATGGGAGTACTCTGCTTTTGGGATTCTGAGAGACTCATTATCTTTCCTTCTTTCTCAGCTTTCCTGAGAAGTATTGGACTGAAGGTAACTGTCTCTTAGCTTGTATCCTCCCAAAGGAAGATGCAGCTGGAGATCCCTTGTAATGGTCACAGGGTATGCAGGTGAGCAGACCTTCTTCGTGCTCACTAAAGCTGTCTAATGCAGCCCCTGCCTGAGTGCCTCCACAGCCACTGCCTGCACCAGCCTGAGGGAGCAGGGTAAGGTAGGAACATGCATGCCTTATCCAGCCAGGTAGCATCCATCACATTATAGATCACAGGTGTCTACAACTGCACAGCAGATGATGTTCACTGGGCTTTCTGCAGACACCAGGAGCTACTGGCATCACCCAGAGCCAGCTGCTGCAATACCAACATTGGTGGAACAGGAGGTAGAGAGGCATGTCCCTACAAGAACCTGCTGATGTGCACAGGTCTCCTCAAACATTCTGGTTTATTATAATTGAGTTTAGTGTCAAAACTTGCAGAGGTGCAGGACAGCTTGTTGGAACTCTGCAAACTTCCAGAAAAGCACAGATAGGACTGAAAACCAAGCTCATAACTCTGTGGCTGCCACGAAAGCCACACAGATGCTGCAAGTGTTTGAAGAGCTCTTCTGAATAACTCATTCCTGGCCTTCGCCCATCACCTGCACCTGAAGGACTGAGCCTTTTGGTCTTATCAGGCACAACTCCCTGTCAGGGTCAGGAGCAGGGACCTGAAGCAAGAGAAATTGAGGACTGAGAAACTGAGAATTGAGACACTTGAACATGTCCAGAGAAGGGCAAGAAAGCTGGGGAGGGGTCTGGAGCACAGCCCTGGGAGGAGAGGCTGAGGGAGCTGGGCTTGCTTAGCCTGCAGAAGAGGAGGCTCAGGGGAGACATTATTGCTCTCTACAACAACCTGAAAGGAGGTTCTAGACAAGTGGGGCTGGTCTCTTCTCCCAGGCAAGCAGCACCAGAACAAGAGGACACAGTCTCAAGCTGTGGCAGGGGAGGTTTAGACTGGAGGTGAGGAGAAAGTTCTTCCCAGAAAGAGAGGTTGGCCCTTGGAATGTGCTGCCCAGGGAGGTGGTGGAGTCCCCATCCCTGGAGGTGTTCCAAAAAGGATTGGACATGGCACTTGGAGCCATGGTTTAGTTGTCAGGAGGTGCTGGGTGACAGGTTGGACTGGATGATCTCTGAGATCTTTTCCAACCTTACTGATTCTGTGATGCTATGAAACGCAGCAGGGCGAGATGCCCCAAGCAGCCACCTGTGCTGCTCCCTGGTGCTCCCATCTGCAGAAGTTACTCCTGGGAGTGACACACCAGTTTTAATTGCTGACTTCCCTTGGTGTGACTGGAAACCACAGGCTAAACATCGCCAGGGTGACATTTTCCCTTGCATGGCATTGGGGCAGGGCTGTGACACAATCACTGTGATTACCACAGCGTGCCACGGGAAGCCCATCCCGGGTAATGGACCCTCACCCAGCGATTCTGAATGTGCTGCTCTAGCCCACTCCCCTTCAGTCTGTGATTTACTCTTTCTTTTCCCACTTCCACTAATTTCCCAGGGCCTGCAGCACATCACTGTGGCGTTCTCCAGCCTCTTTGCAGAGCCGAACACAGAACGTTTTTCACGCAGTGCTGTTTGGGGACAGGATCTGTAGCTACTCCACATCAAGAGCGTTCAGAGGCTTGCATATGAATGGCTTGCACTGTTTTGGAGCTGGAACCAATAAAACCAAAACCAAATCAATTCAGGCTAGATACTTCAGGCAGCCTCAAGTGCCAGAACATATTCTTTATAAATCTCTCACTGAGGTAATCCTTCACCAAAGTTCATCTGCACAGCACTGCTTCTTCAAGTGAGTAGTCAATAACAGGCTGACTTCAGCCTGCTTCCCCTGAACATCTCCCCTCATCCTTCACTCTGCTTTAATCTAATTAGGGTCTCACGCAGCACAGGCACTGGGATGTCCTGGGGTTTCCATACCATCTAATAGTTCATTGCTGGTGAATTTAACTGTTCTGGGGAAGAAGACGAAGCTGCTGAGCTCCACGACTCTGGAATTATCCTCTGTCATTGACTGATGGGGGCCCAGGTCTGTTGATCTTCAGGGCACTCTGTAAAGCCTATTTCCTCAGCCATTTTCCAAGACAAAATCTTTGTCCAGAGTTTGAACTCTCTGTCATGGAAAATTTTCAGCCCATGTGCTTTCTGTGGTCAGAAAGTAGTATGGTGGAAGCTTTTGAAGAGAGCAAGAGGCAAACAATA
This sequence comes from Colaptes auratus, assembly GCA_015227895.2. Classification (NCBI taxonomy): domain Eukaryota; kingdom Metazoa; phylum Chordata; class Aves; order Piciformes; family Picidae; genus Colaptes; species Colaptes auratus. The sequence continues at coordinate 24,787,729 of CM026888.1, forward strand.
AAGATAAATCAACCCAAGTGGCAAGGACAACCTGTGGGCCAAGCCTGAATCATAGAATTGTTAGGGCTGGAAGGCACCTAAAGGATCATCCAGTTCCAAGCCCCCTGCCATGGCCAGGGACACCTCACACTACAGCAGGTTGCTCACAGCCACATCCAGCCTGGCTGCAAACACCTCCAGGCATGAGGCTTCCACCACCTCCCCAGGCAACCTGTGCCAGGCTCTCACCACCCTCATGGGGAACAACATCTTCCTCACATCCAATCTCAATCTACCCATTTCCAGTTTTGTTCCATTCCCACCAGTCCTATCACTCCCTGACACCCTCAAAAGTCCTCCAGGTGTGGTCTCACCACAGCAGAGTAGAAGGGGAGAATCCCCTCCCTGGCCCTGCTGGCTCTGCTTCTCTTGCTGCAGCCCAGGACGTGATTTGCTTTCTGGGCTGCAAGTGCTCACTGCTGGCTCATGTTGAGCTTCTCCTCCACCAGCACCCTTAGGTCCTTTTCTTGAGGGCTGCTCTCCAGCCAGCCCCTTCCCAGCCTGTATCAGTGCTTGGGGTTGCCCTGACCCAGGTGCAGGACCTTGCATTTGTCACGGGTTCCTGGTGTCAGTGGCTGCAGCGGGGCACCCCAGGGCCACCCAGGAGAGGACGAGGACACCTCATCACCATACAGCCACTCCACACTGGACAAGGCACAGCAACACCTTTGCACCAGCCACATGCACACACCTAACAGGGAATCACCCTGAGCTTTCTGCTGCTCACTCCTGAAAGTATCAGCTGGAACCAGAGACATTTCTGGGAAGCTTACGAGGTACCTACCTGTGCATCCATGGACAAAACCCAACCCAGCAGCACCCAGCAGCTGAGCACTTACAAAAGGTGGGCTTTGAGCTGCAGAAGGCAACTGACAAACCTACCACCCCAATCCCTTATGATCAGCTAGCTGTTCACTGTAGATGCAAATAGCATGAGCTTACACTTTTCACACCATGTTTGCACTCAATACTTGCCAAAGCCTGGAGCCAAAATGCTGTCAAGACTCTGTTCTTTCCAGTTTTGATTCCTTGAGAAAGAATCTGAGAGGAAAATCACTCACTCTTACAAATGGACAGAGGAGAAATAGACAATGAAAAGAAATGTCATCAAATCCTCTGGATTCCAACAGCCACAGAGATGTGAACAATCCTCTGGCAGCCCTACAGTGAGCAAGCTGCAGACAGCATGGCTGGAAGGGCTGCTCAGCATCTTTTGGAAGTGTCCACCCAGCTCATGTCCTGCATGCCCTACACCACACCTTCTGCCACAGGCAGAAGAGACCTCAGCCATGTGCTTCTGTTTTAATGACAAAGCCAGCACTTTCAGCTCATTCCTGGATGACCTAATCAGGCTGGGAGCCTGAGCAAGGATGACAGATGAATGTGCATGTAAGAAATGCAGTTGTTCCTCTGGACCTTCCCTCTGCACTGAGTGACTGTGAACTCCTACTGTGAGCAGCAGAAGCAAAACGTCCAGGAGGCCCAGGGGGGGCTGACTGTGGTTCTAGGGCTTGTACAGGACTTTGCATTGCTATAGAAGCTGCACAGCTCACCTAGCTGGAGTATTTTCCCTTACAAAACCCCTAAGGGGTCAGGTTGGCACCTGCAGAAGGTGAGGAACAGAGAGTGAGCAAAGGATTTACCCAAGGGCTCACGGGAAGTCATGTCACAGCAGGAGACTAAGCTTTGATGTCCACAGCCCTTGGCTTGTTCACTACACACAAGCCCACTCCTCACACTGAATCAGTGCCCAAAGGGCAGGCCAGCAAGAACCAAGCAAAAGCACAGAAATGTCTAACACTACCCTAGTGCTGTAACCAGCCGTGGTCCAGCCCAGATGACTCCAACACACAATGTGGTGGTGTCCTGGCTAACAGGCAGAGGTCCTTCTAAAGGACCTCAACCCCATGCAGTGCTACAGGCTGGGGTCAGAGTGGCTGGAGAGCAGCCAAACAGAAAGGAACCTGGGGTTACTGATTGACAGCTGGCTGAACATGAGCCAGCAGTGTGCCCAGGTGGCCAAGAAGGCCAAGGGCATCCTGGCATGCATCAAGAATAGTGTGGCCAGCAGGAGCAGGGAAGTCATTGTGCCCCTGTACTCAGCACTGCTTAGGGCACAACTTGAGTCCTGTGTCCAGTTCTGGGCTCCTGAATTTAAGAAGGACATTGAGACTCTTGAAGGTGTCCAGAGAAGGGCAAGAAAGCTGGGGAGAGGCCTTGAGCACAGCCCTGTGAGGAGAGGCTGAGGGAGCTGGGCTTGCTTAGCCTGCAGAAGAGGAGGCTCAGGGGAGACCTCATTGCTCTCTCCAACTCCCTGAAGGGAGTTTGTAGCCAGGTGGGAGTTGGTCTCTTCTCCCAGGCAAGCAGCAGCAGAACAAGAGGACACAGTCTCAAGCTGCACCAGGGGAGGTTTAGGCTGGAGGTGAGGAGAAAGTTCTTCTCAGAGAGAGTCATTGGCCCTTGGAATGTGCTGCCCAGGGAGGTGGTGGAGTCACTGTCCCTGGAGGCGTTCAAGAGGGGACTGGACGTGGCACTTGGTGTCATGGTCTAGTAGTCATGAGAGTGACAGGTTGGACTTGATGATCTTTGAGGTCTTTTCCAACCTTGTTGATTCTATGCTTCTATGATTCTATTCTATGACTACAGCAAGAAAAACATCAAACATCCACTACCATCTACACCACAGCCCCCAGCATGGCACTGAGCTTTCCTCAGGAGTGTCCCAGGCCCTTTTCCTTGGGGTGAGAGAAGGTAGGTCTCCATTTCCTCATTCAGACCAAAGCCCATGGGTTCAGAGGTATTCAATCTCCCTGCAGCCTGTCTGAGGTTTCTCCCTTCCAGTGATGACTATTCAATAAAACTTTGTAACTGCAGCTTCATATCCACAAAATAAATCAAGTTTAGCTGCACAAAGTATGTGAGCACTCTGGCAACCGATTGGAAACAGAGAGGTTCCTCCTCACAGCCCCATGGCAGCGGAAACCATGACAAACCGAGGAAGATACGTTCAGAAAGCAAAATCTCACACCAAAGCTCATATGGAAATGATTTTTGCAAAACACTGTGGTATTGCAAACCCAGCCCAATAAACAGCCAGGTCATGCTAGTGTTGTCCATCATGGCATCCCCTGTAAAACTCAATTTATTCAGCATTCCTGACTGCCAGGACCCTAATTTGCTTTTCAGTGCTCAAAGTTGAGCTGCACAAAAGAGTCATCCCTCAGCCAGGACTCATTATTTCTGGTGGTTCTAAAACCCAGGGCTCAGGCTGCATACTCCTGAGTGCTGCGTTTTTACCTAGAGGAGGCTCTCCTAAATGCTGACACAGAGCATTGCATGCTTGGTACTTAACAAACACACCAAAAAATTATCACTTCATTAGTTACTACTGCTGTGAGGGGTTTTGTCTGTGTGTTTGCTTCTCAACACAAAGATAAAAAAGCTTCTCTTTGCTCCAGGACACTGCAAAGGGGGGGGGGGGGGAATTGGAATCCACAATGAGAAAGAAAATAGCTTTGGGTTTGTTGTGCTTTGCAGCCGCACACACACACAGCATTACAAAACCTTTGACACGAGAACCCAGCAGAGCTGAGCCACAGGACTCAACACATCTCTCTTCCACCTTCCCCGCTGGAGAGCAGAGGGAGCTGGAGAATTCAGAAGTGCTGCTCAGAAAATGAGGATTCCCATTGTCAGACTGTCAATGCAGCCTACCTGGAGACCATGGCCAGGAGAGGAGCACAGCCAGGTCAAGAATGCTGCCCCAAGGGCTCAGGCCTTAAAGCAAACTTGGCTCTTCAGCCACTCTCTGTAAGAGTTTTCTGCAAATGAAGCTGATAAAGGATTCCTTTTGTGCATGCAAAGCACATCTCAGAGGAACGAGAGTTAGAAAATCCAGACCTAAGTCAAGTTTCGCTTAGCTAGCACTTTGCTGAAGTGACTTCATGGATTAGAATCATGGAACAGCTTGAGATGGAAGGAACCAGGGGAGGTTTAGACTGGATGTTAGGAGGAAGTTCTATACAGAGAGAGTGATTGCCCATTGGAATGGTCTGCCCAGGGAGGTGGTGGAGTCAGCATCATTGGAGGTGTTCAGGAGGAGACTTGATGGGGTACTTGGTGCCATGATCTAGTTGTTTAGGTGGGTTGGATTAGTTGATAGGTTGGACACAATGATCTTGAAGGTCTCTTCCAACCTGGATTTATTTATTATTGTATTATTGTATTATCACCCAGTTCCAAACCCCTGCCATGGGCAGGGACAGCTTCCACTAGACCAGGTTACTCAAGGTCCCATCCAACCTGGGCTTAAACACTTTCATGGATGAGGAATCCACATCTTCTCTGAGCAGCTCATTTCAGTGTCTCACCGCCCTCACAGTAAAGAACTTCTTCCCAATGCCCAGTCTAAATCAGCACTGCTCTAGTTTCAAATCTTTGCCCCATGTCCTATCACCACACGATGATATCTCCCATCCTCTCTCCAGCTTTCTTGCAGGCTCCCTTCAGGTACTGAGAGGCCACCATAAGGTCACCCTAGAGCCTTCTCTTCTACAGGTCAAACAGCCCCAACTCCCCCAGCCTGCCCTCACAGCAGAGGTGCTCCAGCCCCTGCTCCAGGTATCACAACAGCTTTTGACAGAGGTGCTAGCTCGTCGCAGCCACAAGGAGCAGAATTCAGCTCATTACAGCCAGTGGGGGTTCTGGATATGCATTTCTTTCCATCAAATATACCTCTGCCGTCTAATTAATTAGCAAATAATTAGCCTGAATTTTGGCAGGTCTTCAAGTGATTGCAGCTTTCTATAGCGAGCAGAGTTTTCTAACAGCTCGTTGCCGTCCTCCCACTGAAAGGCACTGTAGGGCTTGGGCAACAGTGGGGATTAAGGCAGGGGCTTCACAGCACCACGGGTGGGCCAGGGCTGAGCACCCTCCCGGGACCCACCCACCTCTGTGGGCAGTCAGGGATCAATCAGTTCTTCCCCACATGTTGTGGCAAACACTCAGACGCCCCACCAGGGACCTCGCTCGCTGATAAATACCAGATTGCCTCAAGATGGCTGCGCCGGGGCTTGGATTTCCTGAAAAACGCCGCTTTTATTAAAGATAATGAAGCATTGTTTTCCTTGGGGTGAGTCCCTGAGCTGCATCATGCGCTGCTTTCGCGCTCACGGAGATCAGGATGATGATACCGAGGAAACAGAACCATTCTGATTACCGCAGCAAGAGCGAGGGGCAGCAAGTTCGGATCTTAAATTTCACAGCGCACATCCATTATTGCTCCCACGTTAACAAAGCAGAGCCCTGAACATGTTCATGTGCTACTCAGGGCTCCCTGGGAATACTGCAATAACCTTCTTTCCATCCCCCCCCCTCCCCCCCAGCTAGATCCCGCAATGCTTGAGGTTCACCAGTTCAAGACAAATTCAAACTGACTTCAGGAAACTGCTAGGGATGTTTTAGCCGACTGTCTTGTAGCAAGAAGTAATCACTTGTGAACAGCAAGGATTAAACTCCATCTTCAATGAGTTCCAAGCATCTTTTTAGCCACTTCTTTAGGAGCACCATGTTGGAGGAGCCAAGATTCATAAGCAGTTTTGTAAGAGAAGCTTTTGCATCGCCATAGAAGTCTGTTAAGCTAGCAAAGACTTTGCTGCCACTTACACAACGGAGCCTTCTGCATCACCTTTCCAGCTGCAGGGGTTGGGATTCACCTCCAGCCTTTCAGAGGAAGGAGACGCTGCCATTGCAGGGCACATCCACCCCCAAACACAAAGACACTTCTCCAGGGCTCTAGTTCACATCTGAAATGCTTCTGGAGCAGTGATGTGGAGGTGTCATGCCAAAATAACTGGCCTTTCACTGCACTTAAGATTGGTAGCTAATTCACTGGAGGATTTCAGCCTGCAGAAGAGGAGGCTCAGGGGAGACCTTCTTGCTCTCTCCACCTCCCTGAAGGGAGGTTGTAGCCAGGTGGGAGTTGGTCTCTTTTCCCAGGCAGCCAGCACCAGAAGAGGACACAGCCTCAAGCTGTGCCAGGGGAAGTTTAGGCTCAAGGTGAGGAGAAAGTGCTTCCCAGCAAGAGAGATTGGCCATTGGAATGTGCTGCCCAGGGAGGTGGTGGAGTCCCCATCCCTGGAGGTGTTCCAAAAAGGCTTGGATGTGGCACTTGGAGCCATGGTTTAGCTGTCAGGAGGCGTTAGGCATTAGGTATTATGTTAGACTGGATGATCTCTGAGGTCTTTTCCAACCTTCTTGATTCTATGATTCTCTCCCAACCAACCAAGGGACATCAGCACGGTGAGAGAAGAAAACTTGCTGTGCTGCTTCTCCTCACCAGCTGATGCTGTGATTCTATGATGCAGTTATATCAGGGACTGCCTCCCTCAGCTCTAAAGCCTCACCAAAGTCAATGAAATAGCTACTTAACAGCACTGGAAGATCTGGACCTCCATTCCTTATTCCTATCTTTGGTTTTACTTGGTTGAATTTCTATTCATTTCAAGGTCTTGTGCTTGTTGCAAAGAACAACATCTGCCTTTTAAAAGAGAATGGGAGTCTGGGGCAGCAAAAGGCTGAGCAGAGGCTCTGCTGGGACATTTGCTTGTGATTGGCTAACGGGTGTTTCACCCCCCTGAGAAGAAAGTCCCTGATTTTGTTGGCTAAATATTGCTGAGACCCATAAAACCTGTGGAAAAGATGCTAAATCTGCAATAACAAAGCAGCAGCTTCAATTCCACCAGTTCAAACAGCTGGAGACTGGAAGAGGAAAAAAACCTTTCCAGAAAAAGAGGAGAGTTTGATCCCTTGTGGAACATGACGAACTCTCTCTCAAGCCTGATCACCTCCAAGGCACACCTATGGTTGTGATAAAGCTTTTCAAACGAGTCCCACTAATTCCCACAAGATGAAGTCACAAAGCCTTGGTCTCTAAAGCTTATTTTTCCTTCCAAATACCTGCCATAAATTATTCTGAGCCCTTTCTGAGTTCCAGGCTGCCACAAATTATCCAAACCACACTCCCTGGAATGAAACACTTCAAAGCTTATCATTCCTACAGAATACTTTGATTATTTTATTCAACTGAAACAGGGGAGGGGGGAAACAACCCAAAATCATCCCAAGGGTAGCTCCTGTATGGTTTAAAGCTGTATTCACCTGGTTTCAGCTCGTGTCTTTGCCTTGAGTTAAACCTATACTCAGTAAAACCTTGGAACAATAAACTCAAACTTTAACTTATTTGGGTTGAATCTGACTCAGAGTCTTGGCAGCATGCTGCTAGGGTGTTACCCACAGCCTTATTTGGCTCTCCCAGATGTACAGTGATGTAAAGCTCCAGGGACTCTGCCCCTGGGACAGCCCAGGTTGCTTTAGCTCTGTACAACAGCTCAAGCCCTGGGCTACCACGGCCTCACCAGCGGTGCCAGCACTTACACAGAAGCCCCCTGGAAATGCTGGGAAGTCCCTTCTGCGGTGAAGGAAGGTTCCAAATGGAAGGACAAGGGGCCCATGGAAGATGCAGGAGTGTGCAAAGGGCATTTATCAGTAGGAGGGACTTTGTAAAAGCACTCTTCTTGCTACCACCTCATCTGAGTATGAGCTGCAGCGCTGCAGCTGAGCGCTACAAAGCCTCCACATGTTGAGAAAACTAGTCCTTTCTCTGAGCATAACCTGACTTCCTGAACGTTTCTTTGCCTCCCCTCACGCCCAAGCCGGGGTTACAGGGCTGCCTCAGTGCTGCCTTGGTCACGCAGGGGTCGCCGTGGTGGAAGGAGCCTTTGCTACCAGCGCAGCAATGTTCCCCTGCATCTGAAGCAGGAAACGTTTTCTCAAGTGTTGTGGCATCTCACAACAGCGACTCAGTGCTGGCATTGTTGGATATCCCATGGTGTTCTCCAGACCTTGACAAGAGCTCCGGGAGGCTCAGTGGAAGCCCCCTGGAGCACACGGCTGATAGCACGGAGATGAGGTGAGGGAAGCCGAGATGTGGCGATAGGGCACTGCCTGCTAAATGAGAGCCAGCTCCTGCCAATCATCATCCACATGTAGCTGTGCAAGTGTTTGATATCAGCCCCACTGAGCAGAGCTGCTGCCAGGATGATGCACTGTCCCCACAAACTTCTGTCCCACTGTGGCCAGCTTGTCACAGTGGGCACTGCCCTGAGCCGCCCCACGTTACAGCTGGGTGCTGCAGGTACCCTACCAACTGGCTGTCTGTCTGCAGGAGTCCCTGGGGCTGCAGGTGGAGGAGAGACACCCAAAAGCTGAGGCCAGCCAGTGACAGCTGGCAGGACTGTTACACCAAACCAAGCCCTTGTCCCTCCACCACATAAGCTCTGCTGGTGCCCATGGCCCTCAGCAAGCCAAGTACCATGGTGTCCAGTCCCTGTTCCATGGCCACGCATCCACCCCAGGGATGGAGCCCAGCCCTGTCCCACCTGGCTCTCCTGCAGCCCAAGGGAGAACCAGAACCCACCCCCCACACACCTCACCAGCCCCTTGCCCTGCTCCTACTGTTCTCCTGTGCACAGACGGCGCCAGGTTGGAAGGGACCCTCAAAGATCACCTTGTGCACCCTCACTCCAGGCAGCAGGGACACCTCCAACTAGATCAGGCTGCCCACAGCCACATCAAGTCTGATCTTGAATGTCCCCAGGGATGGGGCCTCAACCCCTTGCCACGGGGTTTCACAGCAGCAGGTGCCACCGGCACAGCACCTTCGCCGCAGGTATGAGGTGAGGGTCACAGCACCCAGCACCTGCATGAGCAAACCCGGAGCTCCTGCTCCACAGCGCTACTTAGAGTCAGTTGGCTGACGTGGCAAAAAACCAGAGCAGCGTGCAACACACAAAGGCAGCCAGACCAGCCAGCCACAGAACAAGATTTGCAAAACAGTTTGCACTTCTGGCAAAGCTGAAGAAAACCCCAACTCCCACAGTGCACATAACAAAGTGACCAGATCCAGACCTGAATGACTGCCTCTGCTCACATGCTCCTCTCCCTGGATGCTTGCATGGCCTGCCAGGACTCTTTAGAGAGATGTTTATTTTTAAAAGATGCTGATTCACCAGCACTGAGTTGGGTGGGTTTGGGGTTTTGGGGTGGGTTGGTTTTTTTTTTGTATCAGGATAAAGGTCAGTTACAACACATTGCCAGCTGCAATAGCCAATTCCAACCCTGGCTTCAAAAGTCTAACTGAAAAGTTTCCATTTTTTTTTATTCAAAGCCATTTTCTTGCTGTGAAAATGGGAGCACTTAACAGCAAAAGTGGCCAGCAGGAGCAGGGAGGTCATTCTGCCCTGTGCTCAGCACTGCTGAGACCACACCTCGACTCCTGTGTCCAGTTCTGGGTTCCTCAGTTTAGGAAAGATGTTGAGCTGCTGGAAGGTGTCCAGAGAAGGGCAAGAGAGCTGGGGAGGGGTCTGGAGCACAGCCCTGGGAGGAGAGGCTGAGGGAGCTGGGCTTGCTTAGCCTGCAGAAGAGGAGGCTCAGGGGAGACCTTCTTGCTCTCTCCAACTCCCTGCAGGGAGGTTGTAGCCAGGTGGGGGTTGGTCTCTTCTCCCAGGCAAGCAGCAGCAGAACAAGAGGACACAGTCTCAAGCTGTGCCAGGGGAGGTTTAGGCTTGAGGTGAGGAAGAAATTCTTCCCAGCAAGAGAGATTGGCCCTTGGGATGTGCTGCCCAGGGAGGTGGTGGAGTCCCCATCCCTGGAGGTGTTCAAAAAAGGTTTGGCTGTGGCACTTGGAGCCATGGTTTAGTTGTCAGGAGGTGTTAGGCATTAGGTAACAGGTTGGACTGGATGATCTCTGAGGTCTTTTCCAACCTGGTTGATTCTGTGATTCTCTGAAACATGTGACATAAATCAACAACCAAAAAAAAAGTGAAATCAGAACAAAATACTTAAAATGCTCTAAACAGTTGCAACCACCTGCCTCCATTTTTGCACTTTCAGGGGGTCCTCACACCCTAATTATACAGCCAGGAACCTGGGGAGCCCTCTGAAGTAATGTCTGATGGCTGCTTTCCTACAGCGTTTGTCTAAGCACCACAAAGAGCTGCCCCAGCTGCTTGTTGGCACAGTGCAGCCCAGCACAGAGGGCACAGGTGCCCACCTGGGCACACTAAAGCAGTCACACCCCCCTGTGATGCACCAGGTCCCAGTACCTGCATGAGTAAATCTCTGTCACAATGGTCCTTATACCACCCTCTGCTAGTGCTCCCACAGCCTGGCATGCAGGAGCCCACCCTCTGAAGCCCCTTTGTTTTATCTCTGCCAGGCACTTGTTCCATTCACACAGTAACAGCCTTGTGTCATAAGATTCATTAAAATTAATTCCTATTTGTCCCTTCTTTCCCACTCTCATCTATCTTTATCTCTCCTTCCTGCAGAGATGGTGAGATGGGTTTCCAGGAAGCCTGTCCCCATCCCTCCTGGGCTCAGCCCTGAGACGACCATGGCTGCTCCAAGCCCATAGCAGAGAAGAAGAGGGGGTTGCTCACCTCCCCTTACCCCACTGCCCTTCCCAGGGGCAGCAGGCATTATCAGGTCCCTTGGTACAGACATGGCACTGCAGCCCTCCTTAGGGCTAGCAAGGGCATCCAGGACATTCCAAACACGAAGGTGGGTGTGCAAAGGGGTCTGTAGCTCTGGACAGTGACACTGTGCTTTTAAACACTGCAGCACATGTTGTCCCAAACCAGCAGCAGCCCAAGGACAGGAGCCTTGACTGAGCTGTAATTTGCTTCTACATTTTAATCAAGAAGCAAGACCTAATTAGCCTTCTTGTAGTTCCTCACTGAAACAGCATCACAGAGGCTCTAACAGCAGCCACCGAAGTTTCTTCCTACAACTTTGCTTTAAACAAAACAACAACAACAAAACCCACAATGATTGCAGGTCCAAGTTTTCAAGGCAAGCTCCTTCTGCATGAAAATTCAGCAATTAATTAATTAAGCTCCTTCTGCACCAAGATCTCCATGTGTCTTTACTCAGCTGAGCAAGGAAGGTCCCTTTGGTCATGGGGGGAAAGGATAACTGGGGTTTACTTATTCATTGTCCCTGTCCAGAGGCACTCTACTGACAAAGAGCAACCTACCCACCCCTGAGCACATCTATCCATCCCTGAGCACATCCACCTAACCCTGAGCACATCCACCTGTGACCACATTCACATACCCTTGAGCACATCCACTCACCCCTGAGCACATCCAACTAACCCTGAGCACATCCACCTGTACCACATTCACCTACCCTTGAGCACTTCCACTCACCCCTGAGCACATCTACCTAACCCTGATCAATCCACCTACCCTTGAGCACATCCACTCACCCCAAGCACATCCACCCAACCCTGATCAATCCATCTACCCTTGAGCACTTCCACTCACCCCAAGCACATCTACCTAACCCTGATCAATCCACCTACCCTTGAGCACTTCCACTCACCCCGAGCACATCTACCCAACCCTGATCAATCCACCTACCCTTGAGCACTTCCACTCACCCCTGAGCACATCCACCCAACCCTGATCAATCCATCTACCCTTGAGCACTTCCACTCACCCCAAGCACATCTACCTAACCCTGATCAATCCACCTACCCTTGAGCACTTCCACTCACCCCTGAGCACATCCACCCAACCCTGATCAATCCACCTACCCTTGAGCACTTCCACTCACCCCGAGCACATCCACCCAACTCTGATCAATCCACCTACCCTTGAGCACTTCCACTCACCCCTGAGCACATCTACCTAACCCTGATCAATCCACCTACCCTTGAGCACTTCCACTCACCCCTGAGCACATCCACCCAACTCTGATCAATCCACCTACCCTTGAGCACTTCCACTCACCCCTGAGCACATCTACCTAACCCTGATCAATCCACCTACCCTTGAGCACTTCCACTCACCCCGAGCACATCCACCCAACCCTGAGCACATCCACCCAACTCTGATCAATCCACCTACCCTTGAGCACTTCCACTCACCACTGAGCACATCCACCCAACCCTGAGCACTTCCACTCACCCTGAGCACATCCACCCAACTCTGATCAATCCACCTACCCTTGAGCACTTCCACTCACCCTGAGCACATCCACCCAACCCTGAGCACATCTACCCACCCTGGAGCACATCTATCCATCCCTGAGCACTCCTACCCATCTGTGAGTACACATACCCCTCCCTGAGCACATCTATCCGTCCTTGAGCACATCCATCCATCCTTGAGCACATCCACCTAACCCTGAGCACACCTACCCACCCCTGAGCACTCCACAGACACCCTTGGGTGCCCACAATGATCCCTACCAAATATTAGGGGAAAACCCCACAAAGGAATTAAGTCAGAGAAAGGCAACAATACCAAGGGTTTCTAGTCCACGAGGTGCACTTTCACAGCCTGACAAACATTTGCCTTCCAAAGGACAGCAATCTGGAGAGCTCAGAACGTTCTGTAAGGGACACAGGCAGCAGAAGGCACACAAAGTTAAAAAGTCTCTGTTAATCAATGACAAATTTAGTACTTGTTGCTACAATTACAAAGATAATAGTTCCTTTATGTCAGTGCCTTTGGGTTTGCAGCTGTAAAATAGCTTTGAAATTCAGCATTTCAAGTAACAGAAATTAATAGGAGGTCATTTCTACCAGAGAAATTTTAGGGGCCCATCCTCTCTAATCATCATTAAAAACTAAATCCACAGGAGAAGAGGCACTTTACTGATTGTCAAGTGGAAGCTATTATTCATTTGATGAAGCTCTTGGCACAGTGCCATTTATTCTGCTGTAGAGCCTGCTGGTTGCTCTACTTCATCTCATGCAATCAAGGTTGTTTCTGCCTGCCAAGAGTTATTTATAGAGTGGAAGGGGAAAAAAAATAAAAAGAAAAGAAGAGGGGGGGGAAAAAAAACTCACCCAACCCACACCACCAATATGTGCTCCTGCTTCAAAAACAAGTTCCAAACTTTCTAACTGAACCACTGCTTCCCAACAACGTGCCTTAATTCGGAGCCCATTTGCACAGAAACAAAAGCACAGTCCTGGATTTCCTCTGCCCTAAAGCAGGGAAGCAATCCCCCCACCACCACCTTCCAGGTGCATTTGCATGGAGAAATCATCTGATTTTTCTCAGGCTGAGGTTCTGCACAGCCCCATCCCTATGGCAGCACACAGCCAGCCCCACCACATCCCAGCCTCTCTTGGCCGCAGCAGCGCTGAAGGGGATGTGGGGAAGCAAAGGATCATGGAATGGAATGGAATGGAATGGAATGGAATGGAATGGAATGGAATGGAATGGAATGGAATGGGATGGGATAGGATGGGATAGGATAGGATGGGATAGGATAGGATAGGATAGGATAGGATAGGATAGGATAGGATAGGATGGGATGGGGTGGGATGGGATAGAATTGAATTGAATTGAATTGAATTGAATTGAATTGAATTGACCAGGTTGGAAGAGACCTTCAGGATCATCACGTCCAACCCATCATCCAACACCATCTAATCAACTAAACCATGGCTCCAAGTACCCCATCCAGTCTCTTCCTAAACACCTCCAGTGATGGTGACTCCACCACCTCCCTGGGCAGCACATTCCAAAGGCCAATCTCTCTTGCTGGGAAGAATTTCTTCCTAACATCCAATCTAAATCTCCCCTGGTGCAGCTTGAGACTCTGTCCTCTTGTTCTGGTGCTGGTTGCCTGGCAGAAGAGACCAACCCCCACCTGGCTATAGTCTCCCTTCAGGGAGTTGTAGACAACAATAAAGTCTCCCCTGAGCCTCCTCGTCTCCAGGCTGAGCCAGGTTGGAAGGGACCCTGAGGATCATCTGGTGCAACCTTTCTAGATGACAGTGCAGTTGAAATGAGATGACCCAAAACCCTCTCAAGCTGAGTCTTCAAACTGTCCAGTGCAGGGGAATCCACCACTTCCCTTGGGAGATGATTCCAATGCTGTTTTCATGGTGAACAATTTTCTTCTGGAGTCCAATGGGAACCTCACCAGGAGCAATTTTGCAGGGCAGGGGTTCATGGCTCACAAATTTTTTCTTTGGTTTCCAAACTTTGTGTGGTGACCAAAAAAAACACCCAAAAAAACAGGTGATGAAACTGTCCCTGATTCTAAGCTGCTATTGTTATTGCTGTCTCCTGGCCTGTATCAGGAACAGTGTGGCCAGCAGGAGCAGGGAAGTCATTCTGCCCTGTACTCAGCACTGGTCCACACCTTCAGCACTGTGTCCAGTTCTGGGCTCCTCAGTTTAGGAAAGATGTTGAGGTGCTGGAAGGTGTCCAGAGAAGGGCAACAGAGCTGGGGAGGGGTCTGGAGCACAGCCCTGGGAGGAGAGGCTGAGGGAGCTGGGCTTGCTTAGCCTGCAGAAGAGGAGGCTCAGGGCAGACCTTCTTGCTCTCTCCAACTCCCTGCAGGGAGGTTGTAGCCAGGTGGGGGTTGGTCTCTTCTGCCAGGCAAGCAGCACTAGAACAAGAGGACACAGTCTCAAGCTGTGCCAGGGGAGGTTTAGGCTGGAGGTGAGGAAGAAATTCTTCCCAGCAAGAGAGATTGGCCCTTGGAATGTGCTGCCCAGGGAGGTGGTGGAGTCACCATCCCTGGAGGCGTTTAAGAAGAGCCTGGATGTGGCACTTGGTGCCATGGTTGAGTTGATCAGATGGTGTTGGGTGAGATGTTGGACTTGATGATCTCTGAGGTCTTTTCCAACCTGGTTAATTCTATTCTATTCTATTCTATTCTATTCTATTCTATTCTATTCTATTCTATCCTATCCTATCCTATCCTATCCCATTCTATTCTATTCTATTCTATCCTATCCCATTCCATTCCATTCTATTCTCATTTAATGAACTCACAGTCAAAAAGCAGAGTCCTATTCCAGATGTCCACTTACTAAATAAAACACCAGTCAAATGGAGAAACACTGCTTTCTGGTGGGCTCTGTTCCTTTCCAGTGCAGAAACACTGCTTTCTGGTGGGCTCTGTTCCTTTCCAGGGCAGAAACACTGCTTTCTGGTGGGCTCTGTTCCTTTCCAGTGCAGAAACACTGCTTTCTGAGGGGCTCTGTTCCTTTCCAGTGCAGAAACACTGCTTTCTGAGGGGCTCTGTTCCTTTCCTTGTGGCCAGTGTGTAAATTTGCTACAGTTCAGTGGATCTTTAGTTAAGCAGAACTCAGGAGGAAGAGAGCTTCTAACAACCAACTGCCCTTGCAAGGCTGCCAGGCACTCCCTTCAGTACAGAAAATGTTGAGCAATGGTTAGCCAATTTCCTAAGGATTTTATACATAATAAGCAAAGTGCACAGGGAGCTCTTGATTTAACAAACCCCCCTGAATTATGCATTTGTGTACTGACAAATACTGCAGGCAACGTTTACCCAAGTATGCAAATGCTGTGTGACATCCAGTTTTCATATGGTGGAAGTTCCATCCCCCCCACCATGAAACCCTGGCTGATTCCAGGGCAGGGTCTCCAGCAGGTTCCTTCTGCTGCTCGGTGAGCGCCACGCACACCATGAGCAACAAAACACAGGGCTCTGAAATCACCAGCAATGCCACTTTTCTAGCTGGTATCTGGGTGGGGAAGATGCATAAATCACTGGAAAATCATGTGTGGCTTGAGGATTATGTCTCCAACCTGGTTTTCCCATTGGATGACATGTCAAACCCAGGACACCGAAATGGTTTTATGCCGAAGAGCAAATACCAGTCATTAACTTTCCTGTGGTTTAATAATTACACCTCTTCCTGGGGATGTGATTAAACCACACACAGCATTAGAAAACAGAGGGAATTAAGTCAATATGCCTCAGGACTGGAGAGTGAGTGAACGTGCAGGGTGAAAACAGGCTGGATCAGATGGCTGGAGGTATTTTGTCGAGGTCTGTACAGCGGTGCAACACACGAATGCAATAAGAACCACATCATTACCAGATGTAAGGGCACCCCCCCTCCACAGGGGAAATGCAGCATTGCATTACAGAACAAGGGGCACCACCAGCAGCAGAGACCTGGCCCCCCACCATGAGCCCTGGGTCTCTTATGGGAGGGTGATCCTCCACTGAGCATTGTGGTCCCCTGTTTGCTTCAGCACCACTGCTGTGGGTTTATATCCTTCCTGAAAGACAGGGAAAAGGCACCTGGAATGCCTGCCAGGGTGCTGCTGCTTCTTAAAAACCCAAATACAATCAAACTGAAGCCTGTGGAAAGAAATGCTGGTCCCAAGGACAAACACCCTTACCGCACACAACGTGCCTGGCTGCAGAGAAGTTGACTGTTCAGCCCTTCCTATTCTCTTCCACTTGACTTTGGCTTTAGCATTACAGTGCCACAAGCATTTCCAATCAGAACAGTATTAACACATCAGATAATGATTTAGGTGACAAAACCCACAGCATTTCTGAAGAACTGCATTAAACAAAGACTCTCCTGTCTCTCCAGCTTTCAACTGGAATAACTCCAGGAAATTCACTTGAGTTACTTCTGGGTGGGAAGTAAGAAAGGGAGGAAAACCAGTTTCTCTATTTCTCTCCCTCCCATAAGACAAAGTTGCACAGCAGCCTCTCAATGAGACCCTGACACTTACAGAATACAGAATTAACCAGGTTGGAAAAGGCCTCTGAGATCATCAAGTCCAACCTTTCACCCAACACCATCTAATCAACTCAACCATGGCACTAAGTGCCTCAGCCAGTCCTCCACTTCCAGGGATGGGGACTTCACCCTTGGCAGCACATTCCAATGGCCAACCTCTCTTGCTGGGAAGAATTTCTTCCTAACATCCAGCCTTACCATAGCCTCCACCATGGAGATAATACATTTGAAGTGTAGTAGCAGGGAGAGCTTTTCACCCCTACCTGCCTAATCCTGTCTGTATTGCTCTCAACCCATTTGTTTTCCAGTCCAGGTCCATGCCTTTGAGACTGAAGACCATAGCAGCAGGCTGTCAGAGGGAACCCCACTCACCCTTCAACAGCACCTGCTCACATTGGTAGCTACACCACGTTCCCCAGAGAGAGCAGCTGGTGGTTATCCCTCTTGTCTGGATCTGAACCAGTGACCAGGAGAGAAGGGATCTTCCTGGGCTGTGACATTCAGTGCTGCTTCTTCTGAGAAGAAACTTTGCTGCCAAAATGTTTGTGGACCTCATGACTGTGATTCTTCAACTGGTGTTCTGGAAAGATAATGTTCAACCAGTTGGAAAAGACCTCAGAGATCATCCAGTCTAACATATTACCTAACACTCCTGACAACTAAACCATGGCTCCAAGGGCCACATCCAAGTCTGTTTTGAACACCTCCAGGATGGGTACTCCACCACACTCCCTGGGCAGCACATCCCAAGGGCAATCTCTCTTGCTGGAAAACTTTCTCCTCACCTCCAGCCTAAACTTCCCCTGGTGCAGCTTGAGACTGTGTCCTCTTGTCTGGTTGCTTGCCGGGAGAGGAGACCACCCCCACCTGGCTACAACCTCCTTTCAGGTACTTGTAGAGAGCAATATGTTCTAGCAGCAAATGTTCTTAAAAACAATAATTAAGAGAAGCTGGTCATGTAATGGTACTTTTCCTTCTCCAGGAAGAGAGCATTCCTAGCAGCTGGCAGAATTTGATTCAAGCAAAAAAACTAAATAAAACAGAAAGAGCAGATTGAAAGAGGTTAAAAATTTGGTATTTGTCTGTAAAAAAATCTTCCAGCTTTGTCAACCCATGTTTAATACACACCAACAACTGTCTTCAGGCAGAGTGCACACTTCAGCAGGGCCTCCTTCCTGATGACCAGGCTCTGCCCACTGGCCACGAGCACATCTGGAGGGGTGGGGAAGAGGACTTGCTCTAAAACCATTTGCAAGCAACAGTAAGAGCTTTGGCAAAGTATGGAGGATGCTGGCTCAGGAGGCCAATTAATTGGCTTTGATGGAGTAACATCAGGGAGGAATTTAGGCCTAAAACATTTCAGTTGTGAGTCATTTAGGCTCCAATGCCACCTCTGGTTTTGGACAGTTTTGTAACGTTGCTGCCCATGCTGCACATGGGAAGGAGCATGGGCAGTGCTGTGCCAGGCAGGCAACAGCAAGGTCCTGGTGGCTGGCCAAGGGGCTCTTCTCAGCTCCCAGGGTGGGGAAACTACAAAAGTGGCAATGTTTTAATTTTCTTTGAGCAGTTTTCTTCAGTGGTTTTTTTTT